>OW052221.1:191301484-191406235 GCA_932526605.1 Nephrotoma flavescens
AAAAGGAGAAAAGGAAAGAAACGACAACTTCCCACAATAAAAAGATGAGGGTGCGAGACCAACATGCACCGAGCGCGTGACTAGCACCCACTATGCAGCGCTCGATCACAATAAAAAAATTTACAACTCAAAAAATTTAAAATATATAAGAAAAAAAAATCAACATAAAAATAAAAAAAAATCGTACCTTACGACTAACCAACCATGTGCTGGTCGTCCGTTGCGGGGCCTTTCCCTGATATCAAAAACGGATAGCCGGTTGGCCACCCGTACCGTTGCGGGGCCTTTCCCCGATACCAAAACAAAATTTAAGAGCCACGACTCGGAAACCCGTAAAATATAATTGCGGCGCCTTTTCAACTATAAAGCCACACGTAGATAATACGGTACTCGATGACTGTTGTGGTACCGTTGGTAATTATGGCACCAATTAACCTAAAAGTTATAGCACCGGTTATACCGCGCCTCGTGTTGAAAATATGGTGCACGTAACAAATTGCGACCACCGTCGATAACAGAAAACGAACGAGCCGAAACGAATGAAATGTTGTGCCTCCGTAAAAATTCGGTCACTCAATATTTTTAACCATAAACTTTAATTACTCTTAGGTAATTTGATAAAACAACATTTTTTTTGTTCACTACCACACATCGGAAAATCCCAAGTCACGAAATTAATTTTTCTTATCTAACACAATATTAGGAAAATGGTTCACACTCTATCACTTAATTTTTGATATGTATGTTTTTGTGTAGAAAATATATTATTATTATTATTTAAATAAAATAATACGCAAGTTACTTATGTTTTTTTTTTTTTATTATTAAATGAAAAAAATTGTACATAATATAAAATTTTATTGTTGGTCTGATTTTATTAATTTATTCGACCATCTTAATTTAAACAAAAACTGGGAACCAATAATATACACTCCACAAATTTTAATTCCGGACTCATTTTAAAATTACAAACCAAAAAAAAATAAAAATTCTCCCACCACATAGCGACGCGCAGAACGTCATCCAAGAATATCTTTCCTTTTCTGTTTTTCGTTTACATCAATTCGCATTGATGCAAACGAGAAGCGTATTAGAAAAAATATTCTTCGATGACGCATTATTTCACACACTCGGTGCACATTGATCTCTCTCTCAATTTTTATTTCTTCTTACCAAAACAAGGTGTACAAAAACAATTAATACCGGAAGCGAAGTCACAAACTACCCAACCGATTAAGCAAAGACACAAATCGAGGGGAATAAAATATAAAAAGAGGTAGTGACGAATACGTAGTCGTAACAAAATGTATAAGCGCGCGCTGAACTGATTTGGCTCAATCTATTTTTGTTGTATTCGCAATTGCCAGAAGGTGGTTCTTACGAAAGAAAATTTTGGGAAAATCCACCGGAACAATCGGAAAATCTAAAAATGATGTTTTTGTACGGAATTTTGTACGTATCCAATCCAAATGATCGTTTATAAGAAAAAAATTGGAAAGTATGAGTGGAAAACTATAAAACTTACGGAAAAACCGGAAGAACATTATTTTTTTCTAGCGGATCAGTTGAGAACGGCTGAACCGATTTGTCTCAACCTTTTTTATTGTCGTTTAATAATTTAAAAAAATATATAATCATACTAAGGTAAACCGCCCAATTGGTAAAGAGCATATCAGCTGCTCCATTAGGGAAATCGCGCAAGTGCAATAGCACACGGGTTTCATTCTGCTGGTAGCACTTTACCAACCAAAAAAAAAATCATACTAATAATATTTATGGGCTTGAGACCAATATATTCCTTTTTTTAAATGAAAATTTAAACCCTCAATATACAACTTCGGTTAATTCGATCCACATAATGGATTGATGATGCCACCGCAACCTAGGGGTCCGGTTCCCCACTCAACTTCCCTTCTTGTTCCTTTTATTAATCGCGTTTAACAAGGCCACTATCTGAGCACCCCAGCACCCACGCTATTCCCTCTTAAAGACTGAGCTGCGGGAGCAATTGCCGTATGGGATGCATGACAGATACCTGGCAACTCTATGAAACAGATTGGCCTTTAGAGTAAGCTTAGGGTTTTCCGTTTCAATGTTTTGATGATTTTGAAAGCATGAAAAGTCGACGGAAGGCTAGATAAATCTCAGAAAATCGTGAGGTAAATTAATAAAAACAGAAAATTAATGATATAAATAATAGATGGCGCTGAGGTGTGATCATTAATGACACAACCCAGTAGATAGCGTTGACTCAGGCTTTGCGCAATTTGACAGGTTTCGTTTTCGCATTGAGCGCTTTCTAATCCAACAGTTGGAAGCATGTTGAGTAAAATCGAACAGACCCCATAAATTTAACCCGACCATTTGGCATTTTTTTCGTGCAACAACTTGTGCACTTATTGCTTGTTATTCATATGTCCGACCTTAGGGACCGATCATTTAGCATTTTTGTATTAAAGTGCATACTAAGGCCATTATAAAATGGGACTTTTGACTTCTGTAGAACAAAATTGTTCATTGAAGTTTCATGCAACAACTGTTGCAGATATTGCTTGTTATTCATATGAACCAACCAGTTAGCATTTTTGGCATTTAGTATATGGGACCGACTATTTGGTATTTTTATACTTTAGACTATATTATGCTTCAGCACATTAAAGCCTTACTTTCAAATGAATGTTTCGATTAGCTGCGTTTTTCTGAAAATAATCGAGTTGAGTTCGCGATAGTTTTTTCAAATTTGCCCAACTTAAAACTAAAAAAAAAAATTTTTTAATTTAGATTTAATAATCCTCTAAGTATAACCAAGAAAATCCATCATAAACGTTGTATAGTTTTCTTGTAATATCGTTGTTCAGTATAGTTCTGTATAATAACGGAGTAGTTCAGAACTATGCAGAACAGCGATATTACAAGAAAAGTACAACTTTTATGATGGATTTTTTCTGTTATACTTAGAGGATTATTAAATCTAAATTATTTAATTAACAAAAAAATAATTTTTTAATTTTAAATTGGGCAAATTTGGAAAACCTATCGCGAACTCAACTCGATTATTTTCAGAAAAACGAAGCTGATTGTTACACAATTTTATTTGTATTCGCCTAATTGTTTTCTAATTTTTACATCCATGTTTCGATTGTATTGCATATTTATATTTTAATTCGCCTTATTGTACTCTAATTTTTTTTGTTTTTACCTCAGAGCAACATTTAGGGAAATAACTAATCAATTCATATATATAGCGTATATGTATATGAGAAAATTTGTTAGGCATAAATTACATTTCCCTTTTTTCAAAAATTTATTTTTGTATGTGTTTTCAACATATTTGTGTATTTCTTTAAAACTTATTTTCATCCGAAAAAAACACTATAACTATACACACAATTGTGTTGGTTGCACTTCTAAACAAGCGAAATTTTTTATCAAAAACGCCATTACATACTATGATTTTTTACTCACACATTTGTGTGGTTGGACTTAAATTGAGCCATTTTTTTTTGGTTGAAAAAGGGATATATTAAACAAAACAAATAAAAAATCGTTGGATGACAAAATCAAAGAATTGCATATCCAGGCATAGAAATACAGTTCATTCGGCGGCAGGGAAAACTCCGTTTGAGTTAATGATCAGCAATGAATTGCTACGAACATTATGAAACCTGCCAGTTCAAGGATGACTACGGTACATTCACAAAATATTAGGTCTGCGGCGTTGTGTAATCCAGGCTGGAGAACAAATACGTTTTCTTTCTTAACTTCTAAACAGGAAACAGGAAATGCTTGTTGTGAACTAACCATTAAGACGTTGAACACGGGACATACATCAACAACTAACTACGATATTGATTCAAATTAAATTCATATTTCGTCTTTGTAATATTTTGTTAAGCTAAGTTCAAGATAGGGCTGGGTTAAGGTTTTAAATGAAACTCAAAAAAATGCCAAGTTACAGGTAACTGGCATTAGACATTGCAATGGGGCCCCTCTATAAGAAAGCTGTAGAAAGTCTAGTTAAGGTTCGACCTCGGCTTAGTTAAACTGGGAGTTTATCGCTAATTAAGATATGCAGACCCGGTGTACGAACTTTGATCCCAGAAGTACTTGAAATGTGACAGATCAGCATTCCAAATGAACTAACTTTTAAATTAAAACAGCGAAATCGTGACTACAAATCCGCTGAAACAACGTCAGGAATAGGTTCAGTACAGTAACGCTAAACGTATAATAAAACAATAAACGAGTAACGAGTATTAAATACTTAATAGTTACTACCGGCACATCTCTATTTGTAACCAGTTCATCCAAACCAGCTGCCCGGCTGGTATTTTATATATCAATGAATGTTTTTATTAAGTTTTGTATTACTTTTTAAAATCAATTTTGCGTAACGTCATGTAACCGTATTGTAACTTATAATAATATGAGATTTGAAATAACCGATTATTTACTTTTGGTTAACCTAACTAATGTTAGGCCGAATTTTTAAACCGGTGTATACTAAAAATACCGTTTATGCTGGAATTAAATAAAACAGAAATGCACCTTTCCCAATTCCAGGCCACTTGCTGTGAACATATAAATGGAGTATAAAATATTGATAACGAACAGAAATGATCGAAACGTTATTTATAGCTCTCACATACTCGTATTCAGATAATAAATAAATAAATAAATAACGAAATTGAATAATATCCAAATTTGTATTGTACATAAAATTTATGTATCTCGTAGGTAGCTACATTGTATCTGTCTATTTGAAAGAAAGTCAATTTTCTCGTGTAGCAAAAAATAAATAAAAATAAAATAATAATAAAATAAAATTTATAAGGAAAAAAAACACAAAATATAAAAAATTCACCATCAAAAGACTTTTCGAAAATTGATATTTGACATTACATAAAAGAAAAGTAATTTTATATTTTACCGTTATTATTACTACTAGGTTATGTTGGTTCTATCTATATTTATATAGCTCCTGTGTTCATCTTCTTGTGCTCGTGCTTTTATTATAGCTACGTCTATACATACATATACCAATAAAAGCTTAAAAACCATAATATTATAAAGAAGATATATAATGTCTAAGAATAAAATTAAGCAAACAATATAATTCAATATTGATAAGATATACACACACACACACACTGAACACAAAAAATAAGATAAATGGAAAATAAAAATAAAAATTCCTTTCGATCCTTTAATCTATTGACGGAAAGAAAATTAATTTAGTTTTTACTTAAAAAGATAAAAATATACTGGTACATTGACAATCAAAGGTTTTGGTAAGGTAATCAAATTACTCGTATAATAGATAAGATTAATAATATATTATATTGGGTAGTAAATACTAATTTGGTATACGGTATTAGAATTAATTATTGGCTTTATCCGAATTATACTCTGGTAACATTTTATTATCCTTTTTTCGGTTCTCTCCATACTCAATGATGATGTTTTGTATGGAACAATACGAGAAAGTTACACTGAAAGAGTAGCTAATATGTTTCGATGTCCAAATGGTAGAGTATGGCACATGACACACTACCAGCATGACGCCCTAGATATCAATCAACAATCTAAAAGATGATTTCTCCGCTGGCCCTGATGGATTGCCTTCTTTCGTTTTAAAAAACTGTGTTAGTAACTTAGCACAGCCACTTACAATGCTGTTCCACAAGTCGATCTCCTACGGAATATTTCCATCAATATGGAAAGACTCCTTTATAATTCATAAAAAGGGATGTAAATCAGACGTCTCTAACTATAGACTAATTGCGAAACTGTCATGTATCCCCAAGTTATTCGAGAGTATTGTGGACGATTCTCTTTACTTTCAATGTAAAATATTGTTTTCAATGAATCAGCATGGCTTCCTTAGAGGACGATCTACTACAACCATTCTAACCGTTTTTGTCTCTGATACTTTGAACGTTATGAAAGTTGGAAAGGAAGTTGAAGTTATTACCACGGATTTCAGCAAGGCGTTTGACAGGGTTTCACTGCTCCTTTTAAAGCTACTTCCGGGGTGCCGTATGGCAGTCATCTTGGGTCTATTTTTTTTTTCATCTTATCCATCAACGATGTCGATTTCATTATCAAAAACTCGTCAATTTCCATTTATGCAGACGATATGAAAATTCACAGACAAATTTCAAGTTCCATCGATGATAACCTATTGCAGAATGACCTAAATAACTTCACAACTTGGTGAACTAAAAATAATCTTGATCTGAATGTGAGCTAATGCCAATTCATAACATACTCAAGAAAACGAGCAAATTTCATTAGTCGAGAGTATACCATCAACAGCGCTGTTGTTGTAAAAGTTTTAACCATACGGGACTTCAAGGTAATTTGTGACCGCGAACGTAACTTTAGAGATCACATCGATGTTATTGTCAACAGAGCAAACTCTTCGCTTGGATTTATGAAACACGGGTTTAAGAAATTTTTGAACCCTTATGTTACAGGGGCTCTCTATATGACTTTTGTTTGGCCCCTGCTCGAGTATGCTAGTCAGGTTTGGTCCCCATACCATGGAGTGCACATACGAAGAATTGAAGTGGTACAACGTAGATTTTTGCGCTTTGCTCTGCGTGGATTACCTTGGGTGGGCTTTTATAGTTTGCCTCCTTATCTTGACCGCTTGGAGCTTATTAACTTAAAGCCACTAAGTAAGCGATGATCTGTTGCCGACATCGTTTTCATTCATCAACTAATTTTTTGCCATATTTTTTTTATTTCTTTTGTCCATGTCGGTGTATAGGTTGACATAAAGCTTGCAATGTGTAGGTGGTGTGTGAATGAAAAAGGCGGTATTAATTGGCCTTCAAAGTATATTAAATCCATTGGACAATTGATACTTAAAAAAAACTTTTAAAAAGAAAATTCAGATGACTTACAACAATATTTTGAACAAATAAATTGGAATGCCGAGTTAAACAGCAACGACATAGGAAATATTTTACACACATCTATTTAAAATCATTGATTTATTCATTTTCGTATCTATGAGCAAATCATCATATTATGTTCCCAGGACGGTAAACAGAAATTTACTATCTGTAACCAAAATTCTAAATCATATTTTGAACTGGGTTACAACGCTGTATTCGCAATCTAAAGGATAAAATAAAAAGCGATCTCAGACATTTTTAAAAATTTTTTAAATACAAACTATTTGAAAAAAATTCTACTCGTAAAGAATTCACATTCCCCATAATATTTTCTAACCATAAAAGATCTCAATGTGCGAGAATTATAACAACACTCCATACATGTAAAGCGATTTTATAAGTAGAATTCATTTTGCGCAAGTGTGCTGCAAAAACTGAGCAAAAGCTTCACTCAAAACAATAAACATGCTTGACACATCCAAGCTCATAAAATTATCAAGTCAAATTATCTATCAAAAAAAATTTACAATTTAATGCTTGCTCAAAAATATAGGTTGAATACCTAAATAATAATTTCAATAATTTTTACTGGATTGTTATTTTGTGCAAGAAAAATACCATTGCAAATCAACCAATGAACGCTACCTTAAAAATGGAAAAGCAATTGATCAAAAGTGAAGATAAATTATCAAAATTCACGTTCATAATAATGAAAATTTATTTTGCCGTCAATATTTAAATCATGTGTTTACAATTTTATAAATTTACATACACACCAACTTAATAGTTTTTGATTTGGCCATGTACGTATACTGTCACTGACACTATAGACAACTGCAAGTGGATCTGACGGCAAAAAAATTAAACTTATTCACTGATGCCACACGGGGTATCACAGAAACCGTATTTTTCTTCGTTTCTTTTCCCGTTTACCTATGATACGGGATTTAATTGCGAATTAAACAAATTTTCGGTGCAACCTCACTAGCCCAAACATAAATGAAATAAAAAATATTTCAAGGCCATTTTTGACTCATTTTAGTTTAAATTTTATTTTCGAGAAAGCACAACAAAACAAAATAAAAGACACATACATATACATTATCTATTACGACTAGTTTGCCTTGAAAAAATAATCAAAAAACCAAAAATCTCGTGTGGAACGGGGCATTGGGTATATTTTTGTATGCTAATTTTTATTTTCATTAAGTATGCCGTGCTAAAACTTCATCGGGAAAAAGACTCTCTCTCTCTCTCTCTGGCACTATATCCCATCAAGGGATTTTGCCGTCTCAACTGAGGTTTCTTAATCATATTTTCATTTCGGATAATGAGTGATTAATTCATTGATCCTAAACCAGCCGTGAAATTTTTTCCTTGTCACCACCGGGAATCGAACCCGGGACCTCCGGTCGCTGGAGCTAGCATGCTGACCACTTTGCCACCGGTGCGGCAAGGGGGGGGGGGAAGACTCAATGAGCTTATTTTTAATGCACTAGATGTCACATTCCCAACTTTAAAGCCTCGTTCTCATTTAGTCAAGTTACTTGATTTCAAGTACTTGAATTCAAGTTTGCGTTCATATATTTTCTAGTTAATTGTACCAAGTAGTTAATAAAATAAAAGAGTAGTTAATTAAAAAAAATATAGTTGTTTAAATTGTCATCGAATGAGTTGGTGCGTGCTGGAAATTCAGTAATAAAAATTGAAATTACGAATGAATTATTAAAAATTGCAAATGAGTTATTAATTAAACATAAACGTAAACTGTCCATGTGGGTAAGCAAGTGGATTTGCAGAAGAAATAACTTAGGCGCCTCTGCTCTCTACTGAACTCTACTGAAAGGTTGGCTGCAGAGGATATATGAGCATACAAAAATTTCCTAAGAATGTCAGTAGATAATTTTGAAAACCTCCTTAGTATGGTTGAAGAGAAAATACAGAGAAAGTCATCGTGGTCTAGACAACCAATCTCGGCAAGAATAAAATTGGAAATCAATTTGCGCTATTTAGCGAGTGGTGATAGCTTAACTTCTCTGCAGTATTTGTTCCGTGTCCCAAAAACACAATATCTGCGTTCCTATCAAGTTCTTTCAGCTATTTTTGAGGTGTTGCAGTCATTTATGAATGTAAGTAACTACACTGAAAAAAATAATCGGTGATATTCACAAAAAAACGGAGTAATTTTTAATGAAAACTGATTAAAAATTCAGCCACACAAGCGCTTTGTAAATATTTACTGCGATTTTAGCAAATCAATTATTCCGCTGCATTTTACAAAGATTAAAAACTTAATGTAAGAAAACAAATCGTAACACTAAAACGTCCCTCCATAACTAGACCTACATCAAATACTAGAAATGATTTCGATTAACAAATTTTCGGTGTTATTGAGGAGGCACATAAAAAATATTGGATGAGGTACTCGTAGAGTTCGGAAAACTCGAGTAACTAAATTTGATGGTTAAATGAGCTTCGTTACTTAAAGCGCATAGCTTTTTATAGTTTACTCGAAATTCTAAAATTCTAGTAAGACAATCCCGGGCTTTCCGAGATCCAACTATTATACTTAGGTATTATCAACTCGCATGTGCTGAAAGAGCTAAATAGGGCATTTCGTCTTCAACAACGAAATACACTGAAATTATGGTCTGCTTAAGACAGATTTGATTGGATTTCAAAAACATATCGCAAATAGCGATTTTGTACTTAGTATAAAGAATAACCTTTAAACAGATTAGAATTCACAACATTAATCAAAATCCAGCGGATTGATCAATTATAAATACGACTTATATTGTACACGTCTTAACCATACGAAGTAAAGACTATTTTGACCGTTGTCGAAGTAAAGACTATTTTGACCGCTTTTCAAACATTTGGTTTGTTTTATAAGTCTATCTAACCGTATCTTGATTTGAATTTCAAATAACTCTCGACTCCGATTATTTTTCAATATTATTTTTGGAGCTATGTGTGATTCTAGATGGCTTTAATGTATTTGCAAGAATTGACGTTTCTAGAGATTGTATTTTTTGAGTTATTAAGGATACAAAATAATTAAAATTACATTTTGACGTTTAATGTTATCTTGCTCGTTTGCTGTCAATAGGTTTATCTTGGGTAAAAAAACTGTTTAGAGAATGCGATTTAAAAATGCCAAGATAATTTATTGTGTAAAATTTTCACATGTAAAATTACCCTTACCACAACCCATAACAACTTGAACTATAGTTTGTGAACAGATGCTAATTAGAATAACTTATATCCATAAGATTAATGTTGCAATTTAAATGAGAACGGTAGTTGTAGGCCTTCAAAGTCTAAAAATGAACCTACATACATCACAAGAGTGTGTTAAGTTTTGACATTTATTTATCGTAACCGTTTTAAATTTTATCTTGGAGTGCAATTAAAGAATGCAATTATTGTAAAAAGGCAAGATAAATTATCGTTTACACGTTTACAAATTATCTTACTGCTTAGAGAATTAGGGCACAGGTCAGCAAATTTGTAACAAATTTTTAAATTTCTATTTAGAGTTGAAGCGAAAATAGTCAACGGCCAGTAAAATGGCAATTGGCCATTAACATAAAAATTATTTATTATATTACAAGCCCAAAAACTTTTTTAATTTGCGTGAATCAATATTAAGTATGACAAATACTTATTTGAGTAAAGTAAAATATAATAAATCTTGAATGAATCTTATTATACTTTTATTTAAAAAGAAATATACTTTATAAATACAATATTTTTCGTTCGTCCAAATATAAGTTTAATTTAATTTGCTAAATCGTACAAAGAAAATTTAAGTTTTACATGTACAGAAATTCATTTAGATTATCTTTTAGAACGAAAATTCCAATTGGAATGGCACTGTTTTCTAATTAGCTTTGGATTTAACAGTGTGAAACTAACACATGCCAGAAAAGTGTGGAATTGTGTAAAAACGGCATACGCATACTTGAAATATTAAAACTTGAATTTGTGTTAAAAATATTTGAATTTACTCTGCATTTGAAATGAATTGAAATTACTTTGAAAAAATA
This sequence comes from Nephrotoma flavescens, assembly GCA_932526605.1. Taxonomy (NCBI): domain Eukaryota; kingdom Metazoa; phylum Arthropoda; class Insecta; order Diptera; family Tipulidae; genus Nephrotoma; species Nephrotoma flavescens. The sequence continues at coordinate 191,312,442 of OW052221.1, forward strand.
TGAACTTGCTTTGCAAAAAATTGAGGTTGATTTAGAAAAAATTGATAATGAAGTATACAAAATTGTGGTTGACTTGTAAAAAGTTATAAATGAACTAAAAAAAATTGAATATAATTTGCAAAACCGTGAATTTCAAGTGCAAAACCTATATAAAAATCATTCCATCCAGAAAATTTTATTGGTAGAGTAAAGTAAACTGATCAACTCGAAAACATTATACTCGTACAATTATTTGCAGTCAAAAAAGCTTCCCAAAACAGCATTAAAAATTAAAGATACTTTATAGAGGTGATCATTAACATCTCTGAGATCACCACAAGAAAATTTAATTTGATAATGAACACATTTTCAACTTCTATGCATTATTCGAAAATTGTTTTCGGGATGATCAATAAAATGATTGGCTGATTTTTTTTCTTTAATTTAACAATAACATTTTCGGGATGAAATTATTTTTATGTAATTTAGCAAAGACACACACTTTACGAAGAAAAAAAACCTATCGGGATGGAAATTTCCAAATGGGTCAAATTCTTATACATTCATATTGAATATTTTTAACTATATAGGTTTAAGTAAAAATGCTTCCCACTGTTTTTTTTGTTAACTATGCGATGTGTTTTGTGGCTCAAGGCTCACCCTGCTCTTTCTCTTCCGCGGTTATGCTTTTTACGTCCTTATACTTTACGCCTCACTGCCAACTGGAGGAAGTACGGCTAAAGGACCGATTTAAAACTACCTGCACATTGCAAGCTATACTGACTATACTGGCATGGGAGATGTTGCAAACCGACCCAAGTAGCAATTTTTGGTTTCAAGTTGGTTTTATGACCAATACGAAACTTTGGTTTTAAAACCAAAAAGTTTTTGAAATGGTTTAAGACACATTTCCGACACGTTACAGAGCCTTAGCAGATACTGCTTTTGACCGCGGTTTTTGATACCATCTCATTTTATTTTTACTAACGAGGAACCGTTTATAAACAGTTTTAAAAAAACCACAAATTTTTTTAAACGGTTTTAAATGATTGCAAATATTTGTATTAAAACTACTTTTAAGTTTCTTTGGAGCGGCGACGAACCTAATGATTCTAGGTTTCATAAACACCGTAATAAGAAGCCGAAAAAATCTTTTTTAACGTGGTATGTAAAAAACTAAAAATCTCTGAAAAATGGATTAATTTCAGTTTCAATTACAAGGAACAATCTGTCAATCAAAATCGGGTTTTAACTGATTTTATAAAAACTTAAAGCCATTTTAGGTTCCGATAATTTTTTTAGCCAGATTTGGGTTTCATTTCAAGGTGAGTTTACCACCAAGTGACTTGACAAACCTTATTGTAAGATTCGTCATTCATCATGTTTATCAGCAGACGGTTTTGTCCGTGTCCGACTGTAAACATACAAATTTTGTTTGTTCATCATGTTTAAGACAATGAGACTCACGATTATGTATTTAAATTAATAAAATCAGCAACAGACGATATAAACTATGCATATGGCCAAGACAAACTTCATTCGACTTAAGCAGACATTTGTTGAAGTTTCTTTAAAAGAATTATAAGGCTTTATCACTTAAAAGACAACCGAACGAAAATCGGACCAAAACTCAAATTCGAACGCAAAACAAGATCAATTAACAACAAATAATTTTAGTCTCATTATGGCCCAATCAAATGCCCCATTACAAATTTGAAGCTCCACTTTTTCTTGACCAAACTTCAGGTCATTTCATCTAAAGCTAGCAGAACCTTGTTTTCGATTTAGGTTCTGCTACCTTTTGTTTATATGGCATGAAATTTGATCCAAAACGAGTTTAGCCCAAAATTTTTTAATTTGGCATTTGATCAGGCCATAATGAGCCTAAAATTATGTGTATGTCAATTGTTTTTGTTCCGATTTCGATTTTGGTCCGATTTTCGATTTTGGTTCCGCTAGCTTTAGATTAAATGGCCTGAAGTTTGGACATGAACGGGTGGAGTCCAAAAATTTTTAATGGGGCATTTAATTAGACCACAATGAACCTAAAATTATTTGTTGTCAATTGATCTTGTTTTGCGGTGGAATTTGATTTTTGGTCCGATTTTCGTTCTGTTATTTTTTAAGTGATAAAGCCTTACCTTTTTTCTAGAGCGAGCATAATAAAAAAAATTAAATAAGGCATTTAATTAGCCTAAAATTTACCTTTAATTTTCCAATTGTTTTTAAATAATTTTTTGATATAGGTCCTGGAAGGGATGGAGCCCAAAACTTTTTAATATAGCATTTAATTAGCCTATATTATCTTGTAATGTTCTGCCGTATGGGTTCTGCTAGCTTAAGGGACGTGAAAAATTCAAATTTTTTGATTGGATTTCGTATGTTAAAAGTGAAAAGAACCTTTCCAGCCGTAGCAACTTGTTACGACTTTGTTGTCCTAACAATCATATTTTTTCCGGTAACGAATAATTTTGGGGCAGAATGGTTGTCATTTTGCCGATGACACCCCCACCTATTCTAAACTTTTTTTATGGGAAAAAACGCCAGGGTTCGAAGCTTGGAAATTTTCTCAATAATTTTCATGTAAACCAAACGTCAAAATGAATTGGAGAGCGAGACCAATGTGCATCGGGTGTGTGCGAAGCAATTCGCTCTAGAAGAATTTTTTTTTTTGTTATATATTTCTCGTTTACATCAATGTAAATTGATGCAAACGAATGACAGAGAAGAAAAAAGATTCTTCTAGAACGTTTTGGCGTTCGTTGTGTGGTGCGCGAATTTTTTTGGTTGTCGAGGACTCTCGTTTTTGATTATATAAGAAAAGGTTTATTTTCTTGAATCTTGTTTGAGTTTTGTGAATAAATATAAATAAATAAAAAATTAAAAATAAGAAAATTTTTTATTGGCCCTTATATAAATTATAATAGCTATGTAATCAAATTAATTGAGAAAAAATAAATATTTTGGGTGGAATTGTAAGACTTTTTTATGTGTGGAATATTTGGTTTTGGCGTGCCCAAAGTGACTGGAAGCCTTTGATAATTAATATCGAATAACTTCGTCTTATGTGTATGGTTATTGTTGATTAATTTCCAAAACGCATTACATATTACTACATAAAGGCAACAGCAAAAACAAAAATAGGTGCGTGAGAGATCGATTACTAATACGGGCGGTATTGTCGACGTGTTCAGCTGTATTGTCGGATACCGCATTATCCAACGGCGGAAAACAGGCCAACCATTTATATTTACCGTGGCCAGTTGAGGTCACTTCATTTTATTTTCGAAGCCGAAAGGACGCTCAACTTTATAGTGCCCAACCAGGAAAATTTTCGACGGCTTTTAAGAAGGACGCCCAACGGTCCGGTTGTGGCAATTCACTGTTACTGACGGCAGCACAATGCCGAAACCCGTTTATAAATTTTGGTATCGGTGAAAGGCATCGCAACGGTCCGGGTGTGGCATCACCTGAGGCATGACAGCACCAAGGCCGCAACGGTAAATTTTTTTTGAAAAGAAAAAATCATTAGTTGTAAGGTACAATTTTCTTTTTATTTTTTTTTATTTTCTCTTTATTTCTTTTATTTCTTATATATTTTAAATTTTAAAAATTGGAAGTTAGTTTTTTTTTGAAACTGTTGTTCTCTTACGGGTTTTGGGTTTCCGCTTTGCGTTCGTTATATCAGTGTAAGGTTTTTAGTTATAAAAAAACTGAATTACTAAAGGCGTGACGTTTGCGGTCCCTTGGTGCCCGCATCCGATTTCGGAACCGGCGCTTGCGCCGTTTGAGTTGTAACGGATGCGCGCACCAAGGCAGCTCACCCAGTTATAATTATCTCGTTCAGTTTCTCAAGGTTCGTCTGACGAATTTCGGATGGAACTCCGGGTTGATTTTTATAATTAATTTGCGTTTTTTTTTATTTTTAAAATTTCTGTGTTCACGGTGTAAGCCAGGAACATCGTAAGCCTCAAACCACACGACCCTTCGCACTTCTCCCCGAGAAGGTAGCCGGCAAAAATCATCGTGGGAGGGCTCTGCGATGTTTAGTGAAATCTGCAGGATGGCAGTAGCCACCCTGTAACAAACTTCTTTGAAATATCTTAGGACAAAGCAATTGTAATGCGATTTTAGGGTATTCAAAATACACTGTTAAATTTAATTATTAGCCGAAAAGGTTGTCGTTGGTTTTTGGACAAGTTGGGTCAAATTTCAAATCGGTATAGTTAAACTCTACCATATCCCTATTATGACAGCTATGCAAATACATACAGCAAAAACTGTTGTAACCGTTGTATAATATTTGATCAAGCATAACAACTATAAAACCATAAAATATATTATTATATTAAACAAAATTTTCCGGAAAATGTAAGAAATATTATATGTGCATGAACGTATGGAGGAAAAATTTGTGTATTTTTCGGTTTAAATAAAAACAAAAATTAAATCAACAATTATTACTGAATTTAACTTTTCATTTTGCGCTGCTGCTATTTTCATTCGCCATATAATTAGAGGAAACCCGTTTTTATAATTTTTCTGCTCTATTATATAGATTTTCCAAACCGGATATTATATACAGTCATGCATTTTATCGTGATTATATTACTATATATATTTTTCACCAGTTTAATTTCCATAGAATTTTCACAAAAGTTTTCTTAATTTTTTTTGTGTGCAAAAGATCAAAGTACTTTTTAAATTGCCCAAACTATTTCCGTTTTGAAAAGTTTATTCACCATGGATATTTTATCGGAACAAACTATTTCACTTTATGGACGGACACAGATAGACAGCCACACACAAGAAGACTTTCCTTATAGAATAAAATGTCAATTCATTTGATAGAGCAAATTATATATTACAACAACAAACAATTTTATATAAAAGATGTATGGTGCTATAAAAGAGATGCGGGAGAAATCAATTTTCCGTAATCCTATTCTACGATTTAAAATTTATACTATTTTGATTTGCATGTGATGTGTAGGAAGCAAAATAAAACTCCTTACAGATTTATTGTTTATGATAAGATTAACGTCTTATTATCCTTTTCCACTTTTTTTTTGTATACCTTAAACGGGAAAATTTTATTATAATTTTTCCATTTTTCTCGATTATTTTTCTTAAACATTTTTATGTTTTCAGATCATTCAAATCATGAGAGGAAAAATAAATAGCAAAAAATGTAGACGAAACGATATCGTAAGGATAAAAACATGTTAATATGTGAAAAGATTTACAAAAGGTTACAAAGAGGTTATATTGTGTGTCTGTTAGATTGATGATTTATTAAAAAGTTTAATTTGAGCAGAGATGATGGAAAACTTAATTGAGATACATTATAGTTAGGCCATTCTCTTTTTTATAATAAAAAAATGTTTATGAAAATTTGCAAAATGGCCTTTAACATCCATCGGCATTTTCTTTAATATCCGGCCCACCAACAGGGAAACTTCAACATATCATAAGATTGGTGTCAAATATTTGAACGATTACCATTAGTGGTGGTTGGGACAAACTAAAATTAACATATAGAAATAAATAAGGGTCAACATTTTAAGTATAAAATCGACAAATATAGCGAATGTTGATATTATAGATTAGATAGTTAAGACCACCCAACTAGACATCTCGTTTAATCATACAAACCTACACACAAATAAACAATTATTTATTTCTGTCTGGAGGTGCACTGGTCATACAAGATCCTCACGCTGCATTCTGGTTACCTAAAAGTATAACCCCTTCCCCCCCCCCCCCCCCCCCGGGGTAAAACCCCAGCGTCTGTCCTCCATGTAAAGGATGGCTGTGTATCTGGCAGTTGGTGTAAAAGACCAATGGAAGGGATCCAGCATCTAAATACGCAATCAGATGCAGGGAATCAGATGCCAAGTATCGGTGGCTCTGGGGGATAAGCAAGCGAACTCCTAGTCGTCGAGATCCAGTGACCGCAGAGATGTAGTGATGCAACGCTTGGTTACAACACCATATACAGCTATTATTTGATAATGATAGCTATATTGATTCCAGCCTGTCCACAAACGAGATTAGCCAGAAAATCAAGGAAATCATGCGTCCCAGTTGATCAAACGCCCAAATGGAGTTGCGGTTACAGCTGACTCTTCCTCTGATTTAAAGGTATTAACAGAAATCGTAGAGTGGGAAGGTGGAGGTCTAGTAGTCATGGAACCAGTACCTGTAAACAGTATACCTAAGATGGCATGGTCACAAATTGCAGTATTAATCAAAACTGTCTGGATCGAAAAGATTTTAAGGTTCTAATAGAACTGGTGCGAAAAATAAAGAGACCGCTAGCTGGGTGGTGAAAGACTGAACGTGGATTGGGTACTTTTTTTTATTATTTAATCTTGGCCATCTGTTCTGGGGCCGAAACTGCCAATTCTTTTGCAGTTCGTGGGCTGGGTACGATGCCATGTAAGGTAATTTGTGACTCCGACTATATGTGCTTTAGGTGCCAGCGATACGGCCATAATTGTAGAGTTCGCACAGAGACCTGCTCTTACTTTACACAACATGGTCATGGTTTTAAGGGGGTATGGGTCTCGTATGTCGACAACAACATCGCCGACCGGCCAGATGGCCGACAGCCACATCACCGACAGAAATTTTGGTCGACAAGCTCACATCGCCGACACAACCAGATCGCCGACAAGCCACTTCGCCAACACAACAACATCGCCGACACCACATCGCCAGCAACCACATCGCCGACCGGACAGATGGCCGACAACCACATCACTGACAGGAATTTTAACCGCCACTTCGCCGATACAACAATACCGCCGACATCCACATCGCCGACAATTACATCACCGGTAACAATATTGCCGACCGGCCAAATAGCCGAAAACCACATCGCCGAAAGATCACATCTTATACATAGAAAAATTCTAAAAAAAATCGTACATGATCCTTAAATAGTCACCTATTACACGATGTGCACCGTTAGTTGGGCCAACGAATAGTTTTTGACTTCTATGGACTATATCTCAACTCGTATACGTAGAAATTTTTTTATAAAAAGTCGTAGGTGCTCTTTAAACATTCACCCATCAAACGATGTGCACAGCATAAGAAAATCCCGACATTTTTACTGTCAAGCCCGAAAATTTCGAGTGTCGTGAGAGTTTTTAACTATCGTCATAGTAAGAATTTTCTTGCTAAGAGTAAAACTGTATGGATTTTGTGGTCTGAGTGTAGGAAATGTCATGATAGAAATAATTTTGTTGCCATAGCATTCGCCTGAGACTGTATTTAGCCTATCTCCACACACATATGAAAATTGGACTTATTTCACAAACATGTTTTATAAGTATTATATTTACTCTCAGCCCCGAAAATTTCATCTCTCATGACATTTTTTAACTATCATGATAGCAAATATTTTGGGGCTGAGAGTAAAAATGTCGAGATTTTTTTGGGTGAGGGTAAAAAATGTCAAGATAGCAATTATTACTGTTGTCATCGCATTTTTCGGGATGGAATTTGGGCTATCTTAACATATACATGGTGTCGGCGATGTTGTTGTGTCGGCGATGTGGCTTGTCGACGATCTGGTTGTGTCAGTGATGTAGGCTTGTCAGTCAAAATTCCTGTCGGCGATGTGGTTGTTGGCCATCTGTCCAGTCGGCGACGTTGTTGTCGGCGCTATGGGCGAATTCCGTTTTAAGGGTTGTCCACATAAAGACAAACCTGCAAGTTGCGTAAGCTTCAAGGAGATGCAAATACCACAGAACCACCAAGTAGGACGCGTTTCCTGTAACGCATACAAAAGTTTTGTACAACGTCTGAAATAAAACACTAAACATGATGATTAGTCAAACTTAAAGACATTTGTTACAGGCTGGCTACTGCCATTCTGCAGATATCACTAAGCGCACACAGAGGCCTCCACGGTGATTTTTGCCGGCTACATTCTCAGGGAGAAGTACAAAGGGTCGTAGGGATTGAGGCGTGTGTGGCTCCTGGCTTACACCGTGATTACAGATAGTTAAAAGGGAAAGAAAAACGCAAATAATAATAACCAAGTTCCGCCGAAATTTGTCGGCCGGAACCTGAAGAACGAACAGCAGAAAAAAATTAAATAAAAAAAATCCGTCCGAACTCAAACGGTGGTAAACACCGGTTCCGAACCCGGATGCGGATACCAAGGGACCGCCAACCCTACGACGACACAGGATGGGAATTTCCCCCTCATCACACCAAACCCGGAAACTTTAATAATTCATTTTTTATAAATTTGGACACCAACAAAAAAAAACAAATATAGAAAAAACACAACTTCCCTCAATAAACCAAAGGAGAGAACGAGAGCAATGCGCAACGAGCGCGCGACCGTTATCCGGCGCTCGATTACAAATTTGTATATATAATTTAAAAAAAATTTAAAATAAATAAAAAATTTTAAACAACAAAAAAAATTTGGAAAAAATTAAAAACAAAAAATCGTCCCTTAATAAAAAAAAATATTGCGCAGCCGTCATGCCACCCGGATCGTTGCGGATTGATGATACCGATACACGTGCTCTTCAATACGGCCCAACCTCCGTTGAACTCCGCTATGTATTGGGCGTTGTCCCACCGAAAGCCGTTGGGCACGAGCTCGCCAAAACCCGTATATATATTTTTTCGTTGGGCGAACTTTTTGCCTTGGATAATAGACTCTTTTTCGTTAGGCGTCCTCTGCCTTAGCCGTACAATTTTGCCTGGTTGGGCGCTAAAATATTGGGCGCCCTTTCATCTTAACCGTAACACGTTGCGGTCCACCCACCGATAAATGTATTGGTCTCGACTGGCCGCCGAAAAGTTAGATGATGCTCTGCCGAAAATAAGTTTGGCTTCGACTGACCACCGTACACAACCAATTTTACCAAATTGCCGTTAAGTTTGATGCACTCAACTATGCTAATTTCTGCATAGCACATCCATATGAGTTTGATGACCTTTGTGACTTAATAGGGCATTGAAACCATCTTATTTATTTAATTTTTTTTTTATTTTTGTTATTTTTTTTTGTTTTCTTTTTTTTTTAATTAAACTTGACATGTACCTTTACTTTATATGTAACAAAATTTAATTTTTTTTCTCCTTTATTTTTAATATAACCATGCTCAAACAATGATTTTATTTTATTAATTTAAATTTTCGGTATAATTTTAATTTTTAATACAACGTTTTTCTTAATTTTCTACCAGATGTATTTCTTCAAACCAAATATTTTTTTTTTATCTCGGTGTTTCACTTTCACCACACAATATCGTATTTTATATAGTTTTTCTATACTTAGTTTTATATATTAAATTTTAATGAAATTAAATTAACTTAAATTGACTCAAATACAAAATTGAACTTCACGTTACAATTATTGAACTACCATTTGTATATATTTTTTTTTATATTACAAACGAGACGCTATTTTTAAACAAAATTCAAAACCTTAAAAATTCCACACCAGACTGATTTAAAAAAAAAATTCTCGCACCGAATATTAACGCGCAAAACATTCCAGAAGAATTGTCTTTCTTCTCTGTTTTTCGTTTACATCAATTCGCATTGATGTAAACGAGAGGCATATAAGAAAAACATTCTTATGGACTGTTTTGCTTTGCACACACTCGATGCGCATTGGTCTCGCTCTCTCGTCATTCTTCTTACCCTCGCGCAATCACACGATGAGGTACAAAACAAAACGTCACGAGTGCGTTCAGCGCACAATAAACAAACAACTCCGAAAGAGAAGACACAAACCGCGGGGAATATAAAATACAAAAGTAAAGACACCAACCGAGGGGAAATATAAAAATACAAAAATTGTGGTTGCGACCGCACAGTCGTAACACATTGTAACCGCAATCTTCGAGTTTCCCACCTCAACTTGCACAGCACCAAAATATTTGGATCAGAGATATGTGAACACATCTCCATTGACGACATAGATATCTTTTGTATGCAAGAACCACACTCGGTCAATGTTCAAATCACCGGCATAAATCCTACAGCCAGAGTAGCAACAAACTGCTCTGAGAATTCCAAAACTGCAATTAGGACTCATAATGTTCGCATGAACATGGTGAAGCTAAGTCAGTTTTATGATACCCACTGCACATGTGTTGAAAAATCATCGGAAGTTGGTTCAATCTGAAATTACCATTTTGGAAATTTAGGAAAATGGAAAATTAATCACTTTCCGAGGGAATATTTCCTGAGAAATCGAAAACGTTGTACCAATATACAAGGATGGTGATACCCAGAACCCAATGAATTATCAGCCAATCTCTGTAATTAGTGCATAAGTATGTGAAAAAATAGTTAATGCCCGATTTATTGAATTGTTAGATAAAAACAATATTCTAGCCCAAGAACAAGATGGTTTCACCAAATCATCCAGCACACAAGCCGCCTGCCTTGAATCAACCAACTTTATTTCGGAGAAATGTGTAACGATTTCGAATGACATCGTTACAAGTTGCTGAATTATTTTTGAATTTGTATGTAAACCGCCTGAAGTACGTTTTGTGTATGTCAGCAAAATTTCATTTAAAATATCCCTAAATGTTGACTCCGATATTGTGAAGTGCGAATCGGTAATTGAAAGTTATCGTCAAAGGAAAATATCGATCGATCGATAATTTAAGTCAGTTGATTTTGAAATTTAAGTCAGTTGATTGTGAAAAAATATCGAGTGGTCGATAAAGCAGTTGAAATGATGACTTGGCAAAAATAGATTTTTCGGTTTTTTTTCGCGATTTTTTTTTGCGAGGAGGAAAAGAAAAATTTGGTGTTTTTGGGAGTTCAGTTAAGTTTGGATGATGAAGTCGTGAAGGAAAAAAATGCTAAAATTTAATATCGGAATATAAAGATAATTTTTTTTTGAGAAGTTAAGTTTTTTTGCATTCAGTGCAAGAAACAAAAATTGAAAAGATTTAAAATAATAATTTCGTGAAAAGAACAAAGATTTGTTTGGATGAATTAAGTTTTGATGTGTCTGATATACGAGGTCGATTTTTTTTTTTTGTACTTAAAACTATCCGGAAATTATGAAGAAAGTATTCACGAAAAATGAAGTGTTAATTAAAATTGATTAGTATAAAATTTCATGTGAAAATTGTTTGCAAGAAAAAAAAATATCTATGTAAATCGGTATGCGAGCATCGCATAGCCTAATAAATCGTTGTATGACTTATAATTCTAAATAAAACAGTGAAAAATCAATACAAAATCTGTAATAAACTGTAAGGACTGAAATTCTGTGTGTTAATTTTAATTGTGATACAAAAAAACAAAAAAAAAAAAAAACTATATACAATAAAAATAAGTGAGCTTCGAGATAACTATTCCAAACGTGATCATATAATACTATATTGATAATAAAGTATATGCGAAGTGATTGTGAATTAAATCATGTCTAAGACAATATAATTTGTGTGGCCATAATAAGAAAAACCGTTGGCATAATAAACATAAAAACGTTAAAATATTTAAATAAAAAAAAAAAAAAAGACAAAAAAATATATAACACAAAAATCGTAAAAATATAATATATAAGCCCATTCATCAATGTTTGACTCATTCATCAATCAACATCTTCTTCAACCTTGATGAATCAACTCTCAACATTTACAACCACCTCAAAACCGTAAGAAATTATATAGCATATGGCTCACAAAATTAAATTTATAACAATTTTTTTATTTACTTAAATTACATAAATTACATGAATATTTTTTTTATTACGTTATAATTTATAGAAAATGGTTAGTTATTTTAATCTGGTGTCGGGTAGATATGTTTAAGTCGGATAGGGAATTAGTCTTAGCTAGGTAGGTTAAGAGCTCAATTTTTTTTGTACTTTATTTTCTTGAATACTTTGTTTCTTTCTGTTAAATAAATAATTTGTTATTTTCTCTTAAAAATTAAAATTTTTATGTCTTCTCATTTCAACTTGGAAATGATGTAAATTTGAGAAAGCAACGAGGATGAACTAGGGTGAGTGTAACGGTCGGTATATAGGTAATTAGTATTTCCTAATAGCGGTTAACCCTGGCCTACTCATACTCTTATACCCACCCCACTCCCTGACGCTTAGCCGCGCAACAACCGCTTGAGTCCCTGAGTAGGTCAAACATCTATAGCCTAGCATGTGGTGGACGGTATTTATTTATTTTTTTTTCGGTCTCCTTCATTTGTTTGCCTTTACTAGAATTTTCCTTTCATTTTATTATTTATATTTTTTTTGTTGTTGTTTGAATTGAATTTTTTTTTTCTTGTCCAACCCAACAAATACCCTCCATTGCATGCTAAACGCTACAGAAACTGATCTTCCCCGCAAAAAATTTTCTTTTTCCTCCTCGCCAAAAAAAGAAGATTCGCGAAGTTGCGAATCTTCTGAAAAAAGCCGGATTAACGATAAACGTTGAAAAAAGTAGGTTTTTGCTTAAGGAGGTGAAATATTTGGGATACGTAGTAGGAGATGGTTGTCTTCGGACCGATGGCGAAAAAGTTAAAGCGATTGTTGATTACCCCGTACCCAAGACCACTAAACAAGTTCGGAGTTTTCTTGGTATGTGCGGCTGGTACCGGCGTTTCATCCGAAATTTTGCCACCATAGCTTCTCCACTCACAGACCTTACGAAGAAAGGCTCGAAAATTAACTGGTCCGAGACTGCTGACAAGTCATTCAATTTATTAAAACAATCCTTGACATCTGCGCCCGTCTTGGTAAATCCCGATTTTCAGAAACCCTTCTACATACAATGTGACGCCAGTACCGTTGGTGTAGGAAGCGTGCTATTCCAACTGGATTCCGCTGGAAATGAACACCCTATAGCTTTTGTATCACAAAAGTTGAATGCCGCTCAAAAGAACTACTCCATTACGGAACTGGAGTGTTACGCAGCGGTACTGAGCGTCAAAAAGTTTAGACCGTATGTAGAAGGGTATTCGTTCACGATTTACACAGATCACGCGAGTCTTCGGTGGCTTATGTCCCAAAAGGATTTGTCGGGAAGGTTAGCTCGATGGAGTTTAAAGCTCCAAGCCTTCGATTTTGAAATTGGCTATCGTAAGGGTTCCGTTAACGTGGTACCAGACGCATTATCGCGAGCGTTCTCTGAAGAACCAGTTTCTTCGCTGAGTCTTGTTGCTTCATTGGAAGCTCTCAAGAAAAAGGAAATGGACGAAAACTACGAAAATATGGAACCTCTGCACATAAATTTAGATGATCCTGCTTTTGATAGCGATGAGTATCAAGAACAAATTAAAAACATCCAAGAAGTAGGATCTAGTTGCACCAATTTTTGTGTCAAAGATAATAAATTATTGTATTTGCCTTCCTTTGGTACGCGGTACGATGCCACAGATTTACCCACTTGGCGCTTGGTTATTCCCGTGGAGCTTTCGCGATCGCTAATAGAACAAGCACATACCCCTCCAACATCAGCTCACATGGGAGCAGCTAAAACACTCGAGCGACTTAGAAGACAATTCTATTGGAATCGAATGGCTCTCGACGTCAAAGACTTCATTGCAAATTGTAAGTCTTGTAAGATGAATAAAGCGGTGAATTATTGTACCAAACCTGAAATGGGACATCAGTTTACTTCCGAACGCCCTTTCCAAAGAATTTATGTTGATCTTTTGGGTCCGTACCCCCGCTCAAAACGTGGGAATACATATATTTTCATTGTCTTAGACCACTATTCGAAATTTGTACTCGTGAAACCTCTACGTGAATCGACAGCCGCGTTGATTTGTAATTACCTCGAAAATGACGTGTTTCTTCTCTTTTCTGTGCCAGAATTTGTTGTAAGCGACAATGGCAAACAATTTATATCTAAATTGTTTCAGGAGCTGTTGAATAAATATGGAGTAGGTCACATTCGGACACCCATATACTCCCCCCAAAGCAATGCCTCGGAACGTGTGAACCGAACAATTTTATCGGCCATCCGCAGCTATCTGACGGATTCAACACATAACGACTGGGATTTACACTTACAAGAAGTCGCTGCTGCTCTTCGTAATGTAATCCATAACACAACCAAATTCTCTCCCCACTATCTAACATTTGGACAACATATGACTTTGCACGGTTCTGATTACAAATTATGGAGACTACTCTCGGATTATGGGAATAACGACATAGGCCTCATGTCAAAATCGGATCGCCTTAATTTAGTTCGAGACAACGTCAAACACTATCTTACTGTTGCTCATGACAAATCGGCTAAACATTACAATTTGCGAAGCCGTAATCGCGAATTTGTTAACGGACAAGCGGTGTTTGCCCGGTCATTTGCGCAAAGCGATGCTGCAAATAAATTTGCGTACAAACTATCGCCTAAGTTCATACCTGCCATTGTTGAGTGCAAAGTTGGAAATGTGGCGTATAAATTGCGCAACCTGGAAGGGAAGAGTTTAGGCACGTACCACATAAAAGATATTCGAACGTAAATTTCATCCCAAGTTACTGCGCTAAAACGACTAAATTTTACGACCTGGAGTTTTCTGAAGTTAATTTCTGCCCGGCATGAGACTTTTCAGGGTGTAGGACGTCCCCACGATTTGTAACGATTTCGAATGACATCGTTACAAGTTGCTGAATTATTTTTGAATTTGTATGTAAACCGCCTGAAGTACGTTTTGTGTATGTCAGCAAAATTTCATTTAAAATATCCCTAAATGTTGACTCCGATATTGTGAAGTGCGAATCGGTAATTGAAAGTTATCGTCAAAGGAAAATATCGATCGATCGATAATTTAAGTCAGTTGATTTTGAAATTTAAGTCAGTTGATTGTGAAAAAATATCGAGTGGTCGATAAAGCAGTTGAAATGATGACTTGGCAAAAATAGATTTTTCGGTTTTTTTTCGCGATTTTTTTTTGCGAGGAGGAAAAGAAAAATTTGGTGTTTTTGGGAGTTCAGTTAAGTTTGGATGATGAAGTCGTGAAGGAAAAAAATGCTAAAATTTAATATCGGAATATAAAGATAATTTTTTTTTGAGAAGTTAAGTTTTTTTGCATTCAGTGCAAGAAACAAAAATTGAAAAGATTTAAAATAATAATTTCGTGAAAAGAACAAAGATTTGTTTGGATGAATTAAGTTTTGATGTGTCTGATATACGAGGTCGATTTTTTTTTTTTGTACTTAAAACTATCCGGAAATTATGAAGAAAGTATTCACGAAAAATGAAGTGTTAATTAAAATTGATTAGTATAAAATTTCATGTGAAAATTGTTTGCAAGAAAAAAAAATATCTATGTAAATCGGTATGCGAGCATCGCATAGCCTAATAAATCGTTGTATGACTTATAATTCTAAATAAAACAGTGAAAAATCAATACAAAATCTGTAATAAACTGTAAGGACTGAAATTCTGTGTGTTAATTTTAATTGTGATACAAAAAAACAAAAAAAAAAAAAAACTATATACAATAAAAATAAGTGAGCTTCGAGATAACTATTCCAAACGTGATCATATAATACTATATTGATAATAAAGTATATGCGAAGTGATTGTGAATTAAATCATGTCTAAGACAATATAATTTGTGTGGCCATAATAAGAAAAACCGTTGGCATAATAAACATAAAAACGTTAAAATATTTAAATAAAAAAAAAAAAAAAGACAAAAAAATATATAACACAAAAATCGTAAAAATATAATATATAAGCCCATTCATCAATGTTTGACTCATTCATCAATCAACATCTTCTTCAACCTTGATGAATCAACTCTCAACATTTACAACCACCTCAAAACCGTAAGAAATTATATAGCATATGGCTCACAAAATTAAATTTATAACAATTTTTTTATTTACTTAAATTACATAAATTACATGAATATTTTTTTTATTACGTTATAATTTATAGAAAATGGTTAGTTATTTTAATCTGGTGTCGGGTAGATATGTTTAAGTCGGATAGGGAATTAGTCTTAGCTAGGTAGGTTAAGAGCTCAATTTTTTTTGTACTTTATTTTCTTGAATACTTTGTTTCTTTCTGTTAAATAAATAATTTGTTATTTTCTCTTAAAAATTAAAATTTTTATGTCTTCTCATTTCAACTTGGAAATGATGTAAATTTGAGAAAGCAACGAGGATGAACTAGGGTGAGTGTAACGGTCGGTATATAGGTAATTAGTATTTCCTAATAGCGGTTAACCCTGGCCTACTCATACTCTTATACCCACCCCACTCCCTGACGCTTAGCCGCGCAACAACCGCTTGAGTCCCTGAGTAGGTCAAACATCTATAGCCTAGCATGTGGTGGACGGTATTTATTTATTTTTTTTTCGGTCTCCTTCATTTGTTTGCCTTTACTAGAATTTTCCTTTCATTTTATTATTTATATTTTTTTTGTTGTTGTTTGAATTGAATTTTTTTTTTCTTGTCCAACCCAACAAATACCCTCCATTGCATGCTAAACGCTACAAATGCTTTTGCTAAGAGATGGTCCAGTCAAATTCAGCTTCCACAAAATTAAAATTTGCAAGACTTCCAATTCAGCCCAATTCGTACCCAAAAATTATTTATTTCGGCAGTATACCATCTAGAAACAGATTACTGAGACAATTCCGCACATCTCAATCAATCCAAAAAGATGAAGTTTGATAGAACCACCCGGAAGGCTTCTTACATAATTGGTGCATAAGCAAGTCGTTGAATAGGATTTAAAACTCAAATTCGTGTCTGACGGCCCCATGCAATTGCGAATGTGTTTCGATAAATATGTTGAGCAGGTAACTTATTCCTAAGAAAATAGCGCTCAGCAGTAAGCAATGTAAAAAACGGTGAACATTAAAAGGCCGAGGGATATCACATCAAAGATACAAACGAAAATAAAAATTAAAAACCATTTTCTCTTTGCCATGCCGTAACACATATGAGGTTTTACCCCTTAAAATCAGTCTACAAAAAAGTATATGTTTTATTTATATTATTTAAAATTGGAAGTGGTATATGACAGACTATGGCTAGCTTTTTCCAATGACCTTTGGTGGTTTACCCTATGAGAAATTTTCAGGTATCTTTGAATTTCTGGGATATACGATCTCCAAATCCCTGATACTTTATTTTGATGGATCTTTTTTAGCCTTAGTGCATGATTCAGAAGTTTCGTTCGAAAAAAATTAAATGGCCCACACGATTTCTGGAATGGTTTTGTTGTGTGTTGTGTGCTGAAAGTATCAAGAATTGTATTTCAGGCGTCGGCAATATAAGTAACAGGCAACATTTGGATCTATATTGCACCAAGCTCCAATGAAATATTTTTCGACAAAGTGAAAAGACTCTTATGTAGGCAGTGGTTTATTGAATGGCCTTAATAAGTAGCTTATGCTGAAAGTGCCAGGAGATCGATTCCAGAGATCAGACAAAATTACAGACACTATTTGGAACGATTATTACACAAAGAACTTATAAAAAAATTTGTACCAATAATCATAAAAATCCCGGGGAAGGTTTTGCTCTATACTTTGTGCTGTAAGTGTCAAGTGGTCGATTGCAAGAGTCGGTCATATTCATATAACAACTAATATTGGAATTAGGGTCGATTGTTGCTAAAAAATTGTTGTTAAATCTTAAAAAACCCATATAAACAAAGTGGTCTCTGGAAAGGAGCAGCATCAATGCTTCTGGAAAGATTTTGATGTACCAAGTGCTCGACTTTGAGTTTCATACAAAACGTGTTTTTTACGGTGTTGAATGTGTCGGATTTTGTGACAACTTAACAGCATTTTTGCAGGGACGGTTAATTTTTTATTTTAATTAGAAGCTGAAGCACATTGAATGCTTGTGGAAGTCTACGGTGACAATGCTCCAACCGATAAATCATGTAGGGAACGGTTTCAACGCTTCAAAAACGATGGTTACAGTGTTAAAGATAAGCCTCGCTTAGAACAGGCAAACAAATTTGTAGACGATGAATTAGAGGCAGTGCTCGATGAACATTTAGGATGACCCAAAAAACAGTTTCCGTACGATTGAAATCTGTGGGCATAATTCAAAAGCAAGGCAATTGGATTCCTTATGAATTGAAACCAAGAGACATGGAAAGGTGATTTTTTTCTTGTGAGCAGCTGTTGAAAAACAAGAAAGGGGTTTTTTACATTGGATAGTGACTGGTGACGAGAAGTGGATCTTCTGCATGACAACGCTCGGAATGGGTACAAAGGGCCGAATGTCGTAGGGCCGAATGTCGAAGGGCCGAATGTTGATGGTCCGAATGTCGAAGGGCCGATTGTGTCGAAGGGCCGAATGTGTCAAAGGGCCGAATGTTGAAGGGCCGAATGTCGAAGGGTCGAATGTGTCGAAGGGCCGAATGTATCAAAGGGCCGAATGTCGAAGGGCCGAATAGAAATATAATTTTTTAAATTTACTGTTTTATGGAATATTTTGTAATTTTTTTTTTTTTATTAAACATAATGAATTTATTATGATTTTGTGTATTTTACTCATCACATCTTTGGATGAGAAATATTCTGCTGAAACATTCGGCGCTATGCTAGCCTTCTAATAATAGGTAAATGTACAAAAAAATAAAAAAATATATTTAAAAAAAAAAATCGGCCCTTCGATCTATTTGGCCCTTTGACACCTTCGGCCCTTTGACATTTGGCCCTTCAATACATTAGGCCCTTTGAAATTGGGCCCTTCGACATTTGGCCCTTCGACATTCGGCACTTTGATATCATACCCAACGCTCGGCCTCACGTTGCAAAAGGTGTAAAAAATATTTGGAAACGTTCAAGTGGGATATTTTACCGCACCCGCTGTATTCTCCGGACATTGCTCCTTCTGATTACTGGTTGTTTGGACGGATGCAGCACGATTTGGCAGGTCACCGGTTCACTTCTTTCGGAGAAATTAAAAATTGGCTTCAAACTTGAATCGCCTCAAAATATGAGATGGTTTCTGGCAATACGCTTGTTAATGGCTACCGTAAGTTTTTGAATGACATTGGGTTTGTTGAAGATCTCTATTTAATACTTAAAATATTAGTGAGGTTTAAAATGCTTTAAAGTGTTTGCCATGGGTCATAATTTCGGTTAAAAATTCGTTTAAAGGGTGTCGGTCGGTGAAAGCAGGGCTTCTATTTTTTAAATTTTACTCGTATCAAACGATATTAATAAAAATGTATACGAGGGTTGTCTGTAAAGTTTCCAACCTTAACATGAAGATGACAGCACTCGTCAGTAAAATGGACGAGTGTATTTGCATATTGTCATTTTGGAAGCGCAGTTGTTGTTTAACAATCGTTTGAGTAAGTTGATGTGCGTGTTTTTGTGAAAATGGAAAAAAACGAGTATCGAGTTGTCATAAAACATTTATTTTTGAATTGCCTTTGACGCCTACGCAAATCACAGACGAAGTTTTGGCTAATTTATACGTGGACATGCCAGTTTGGTGACGATGAACGTCCAAGACGTCCAAAAACTGGAACCACCGACCTCAAACTCACCAAATCAGGCTAGACAACCGTCGAATTAAAGTTAGAGCGATAGAAGAATCAAAACTTAGGAACGAGAAAGCTGTTTGCGCATTGGATACCGCGTGTGCCCACTTTGGACCAGAAATGTGTTCGAATGAACACTACCAACACTCTGTTGGCGCAGTTAAGGCTCAATAAATGCGAGTTTTGGCACCGACAAATTACTGTTGTTGAAATTTGAATACAGCAATACACTCCAAAATCAAAATTATAGTCAAAACAGTTGATTATCGAGAAGAAATCGGCTCCAAAAAGGCTAAGCCTGTTCCTTCGGCTGGGAAAGTGATGGCGACTCTTTTCTGGGACAGTCATGGAGTTACCGTAATGGATTATCTTCGTAAAGGGGAAACCATTACAGGAGCATACTACACATCATTACTTGACAAGCTGAAGGCAGAAATTGCGGAAAAAGGGCCACGCAGGAAAAAAATCTTTCACCACCAAGAAAATGCGCCGTCTCACAGCTCAGCTGAACAGCACAGCTTTGAACTGCTTGACCACCATCCTTATACACCAGATCTAGCTCCCTAAGCTAAAAGTTGCGCTCGGAGGACAGAGATTTTTTATCGAATGAGAAGACCATTACCTTCGTAAACAACAATTTTGCAGAGAAAGGCTCCA
The DNA here is from genome assembly GCA_932526605.1 of Nephrotoma flavescens. Taxonomy (NCBI): domain Eukaryota; kingdom Metazoa; phylum Arthropoda; class Insecta; order Diptera; family Tipulidae; genus Nephrotoma; species Nephrotoma flavescens. The sequence goes on from OW052221.1 coordinate 191,332,562, forward strand.
AATACTATTGGGACGGGTTGAAGAGATGGAAGCATCACTGCGAGGATATAAATTCTTCACTTATCGCCTGAGTAGTTTCGAAAAAATATACCAATCGCTGCATCAAACGAAGTAACGCATGAGAGGGCCGGTATACCTATAGAAAATCCCTGGTTATGATCGTATTATTGTTGAAATTTTTCAACAGCTGTCACGGATTCGTAAATCTCTCTATTTTGTAAATTACACGAACAAGAGTTAAAAAGAAATCGATGGATTTGTCTATTTAAAAAATTTCAAATCCTGTTCACAGTCATATTTTGAAAGCAACTCTCAAACAAGCAACCTGCCAGCGCTTTTTTATATGACTTCGTATTTATGTTACACTCACACCCAATCCATGCAATAAAGTTAATATGTTGTGATCATAATTTTGTCCGTTATACCTAAATACATTTTATGGTGTAAAGCACATGTACATTGTACATAATAACTACAGTCGGGTATACAGTAGGAGGAATTGTGAAAAACGCAATTTTGATTGAGATTAATTGCCATTGCGACACAGTTTATGTACAACAACAAAATGTTGAATGTGTTTCACAACCAAAGAGTATTGAGGTGTGAAATTAACATAAAATAAATGGTTTATAACGAAATAGATTATAGTGCTGGGACAATAACATAATGAAAGGGTGCTTAAAACGTTTTTTTTTGTTTGTTGTTTTTGTTAGGATTTATAACCCTTGTGGTGATTTTGATTGACACTTAAACTTGTACATTTTGCTGGAATATATAATTATAAACTTTTGACTGGGTGTCTAAAAAACTTTCGTGCGGTTTTGCAAGAAACATTTTACATGAGGTTGGTCGAGTTTTGGAAACCAATTTTTTATTTGCAGCAAAAATAATAATAGTTTTAAAAATTATTTGACATTTGTGTTACTTACTTTTCTGAGAATCTGTATTTAAATATTAGTCGCTCACCTGTAATGAAAAAAAAATAAAAATAAATTAAAATTAAATTTTATAAATGCCCACTAGTTGCAAATACATGTAAACTAATTTTGAATTTTAAAATTTCTAAGTATGTAAAACTGGGTATTATGTTAATTAATTTCATTAACATTTTAGTTAAAATTTTGTTTATTCGAAAATTAGGAAAGCAAGATTTATTTGGGACTTTCAAATATGCACAAAATATTTAGCACGTGATAAAACTATCCCTAAGTTTTACCTGTGATTATCAGAATTAATTTAAAACTTTTCTCAATTTAACTATTTTAAATTCTGAGGCGACTGTATTTAAAAAAAAATAAATTCGACTATTTTATAATATTTATTAATTATAACCATAGTATAAACACAAACAAAATACCAATCAGACCTGCAAACCAATAGTAACTTTATGTGTAAATCAAATTCTCGATGTCGTTACAAATGGAAAAATATTTCGAGCGGCTGTTAGTAGAAATGCTTAGCTAAAACTCAAACCCTATGTGCTCAATATACATCTCGCTCAATATATTTATTCAACGCGCGCGACAAAATAATTTTTTTTTATTTGTGTGTACAGTATAAAAGAAACAAACGGAAAAATACAAATTCAACGTGTTTTTTATTTTCGTTTGAAAATATCCTTTCTCTTATTGTATGTTTTAAATTTAATAAAACAGAATGTTTTGAAAACTAAAACGCACGTATTATGTATATACTATACATATACTAGATGTATATACATATGTACTATTTAAAATAAAATGTGTGCACGATCGATAATTTCTTGTCGTTTAGGTATATAAAATTTAAAAAACATGTGATCATGAAAAGAAAGAGGATCTATTTTCGATGTATGTATGTATGTATATATGTACGTATATACGTTGTATGTACGTATATACATACATTGATTATGGTTTGGTGTGCTGCATGAAATATAGTTTATAAAAAAGAAACAAATATTTGGAGGAAAGGATACGAAACATCAGAAATTTATGAACGAAAGGGAAAATATTATAATTAAATTGTTTTTTACTGATCGCAGTAAACATTTAGATATACATATTACATATTTGTGTTTAGTTACATTATGTATATTTTATATGCCTATCTATACTGATTGGTCGAAATTAAATACATACATTCATTACTTAATTTTTCCTAAGTGTACTATAAGGATGATTGATATATGTTCTAAATTCAATAATATTAAAATTCCTAACAATTTTATAAATGATTTTAATTTTGAGAAAAATAATAAAATCAGCTTAGAGCGGAAAGATGCCTTAGGGAGGATGTACTATGTATTTGGATTTGCATCTAAAAAATTGGTCAAGCATATATAGTACATTTTTGTTAACACTTTCCCCTTATTCCATATTATCTGAAGCATAGTATAGTATTTGAATTGTTTCAAATAAAAGCTAGTTATTGGTTTTAACCAAATTTGCAAAAACATTTAATATTTGGAACTCGGTTGTGATATATAGAATTATGAGTATACACAATATCCTTAGAATTCCATTTTTAAACTTCTAACCCCAAGTAAAAACCATCCTAAGGTTTAAAAATGAAAATAAATAAATTTCGTTTTTTGTTGTTTTCAACCGAGTTACAAGCTTACATTATAAGTACACTGCAATTTTTCAGATACCAACCACCACTTATCATGAAAACTACCCCAAATTTCTCTAGAATAAATGGCCACTTTTTTGACAATTTCAAAAATAGACATTTCAATATCGGATATTGGGTATCGCTTTATAATCCTCATCAGAAGTGCAATTCGATTTTTAAGTTGTAACTTGGAACTTTAAATCATGGAAACAAATTTATTTAGCCACCCACTTTATTTATTAGGTATATAACTTAATTTCTACAGATTTTTTTCACGGTATTCTGTGGTTTTTGTAGGATCGGACGCAAGGTTTCAGAACAACGAACGACAAGTTTACGTGAGTTACATAACCTCTCAGAATAGCAGAGTTTACGATTACAACTGATAAACAGCACATTCGGCACTGCATTCTATACGAATTCCAACAAGGAAAAAATGCTTCTAAGGCACGGGAATCAATTTGTAGTGTTCTTGGTGCCGACCTTGTGTCTTATGAAACGTGTAATTATTGGTATAAACGTTTTAGAATTAGTGATTTCGATCTTAGTGACAGCCTCGAAAGTTTGAAGATGTGCGAGCTAACCTGGAATCTACAACAGCAACAGGCATAACTCAGAAAAAACGAATACCTAAATAACATACTGCCTAATAATTGGTTTCATCTAAGATTTCAATTCCTAAAAATCATAAATAACTATCAAATGTTTAAATTCTCCTAAACTTCTGAAAATTTAAATAAATTTTAAGAAATATGTACTACGGACTTGGAGCAAAATATTTTCTGAACAGTTATTTTTCAGTAATTATCTTCTCCTGTACTAAATATTAATTTATTACATTAATATGCCCAGCACCAAGTGAATTTTCTGAAACTGGTGGTTATGTAAATGTATTTAATTAATGTGTAGTAATCTATCACCATACCATACATGACATAATTTAGTCATATATAGTCTACTGAGATTGTCACAGATTTTAGTGAGGCCTCATTAAACCTTTTATGAAACATGTCTTTGTTTTTGGTAAGACTTCAGTAGGCTGAACTTGCTCGACATGTTTAAAGAGTTCGTAGTATAAATATTTTTTGTATAAGGCCTCCTGCCTGATGACATAAATCAAAGATAAGATCACGAACACCGCACGGAAGTCCAGAAAATACTCGAACTCAATTCAAATAAAATTAATTAATTTAAAACGAGTTCATAATTTTGAATTACAATAGAACAAAGAAAAATATTTTGAATATCAGTGAAACTAGCTTTATTGGATTGATAATTTTATGCCATTAATGCTTGAATATGATTGTGGCCATGTGGCCACTGTGGCTGGTGCGTAGATGGCGCAATCTGCATGTCCAATTTTCACACACTTTTCGCAGCAAGCGTAGACAAGTGACTTAGCATATCCCCAAAGAAAATAATCTAATGGAGTTAGATCACACGATCTCGGTGGCCAATTAACAGGACTATTATGTTGAATTAGTCTTTCATCAAATGTTTCTTTGAGTAAATTAATTGTATTCCGCGTTGTGTGGCTTATGGAACCGTCCTGTTGGAACCACATATCAGCAAGATTAATGGCAGCCAATTGGGGTACAAAAAAGTTAGAAATCATGTCTCTATACCGTTCACTGTAAGATTCCACCCATCATCGTTTTTGAAGACATATAGACCAGAGAGTCCGCCGGCCCATAAAGCGCACCAAACAGTGATTTTCTATGGATATAATGGTGTTTCAAAGGCAAAGGCTTCTAGATTATCTTCACTCCAAATCCAATTCTGTTTATTAACGTACCCATTCAACAAAAATTGAGCTTCATCGTTGAACAAAATTTTGTTTGGAAAATCAACATCAATAGAATTAGTGCTTCAGCCGATTGGCCGATTTGGCAAGCAGTGCTATGGCGTAAATTTATTCATTATGAAATGGCAAATCAAACTAATGACAAAGCAAATGTTAGCTGTAAACTCGGTTGTCAAACAAAACAATGTTGCAAACTTAACGATGTGAAGCTATAAAACACACCCTTTACTGATTGAATAAGGAATTCATGAGACAAACACTTTTAATATTTCGATCAATGATTTGCATAATTTTCCTTCTAAGCAAAATGTACAAATGTAATTCTTCACGATACAAGCTCCATTTAAACCTATATACTGATATAGAAAATGAGTCAGCGTCTACAGCCTTTGGATTTCTTTTTGTGGGGCTACGCGAAAGATCGTGCTTACGCAAACAATCCTCAAACTCTAGACGAATTGAAAACTAATATTCGTAAGGTAATGGCCGAGATACCGCCCGAAATGTGCCGAAAAGTCATTGAAAATTACCTCAAAAGAATCAAGGCCTGTAAGAAGTCCCGTGGAGGACATTTGCATGATATCTTGTTTAACTAAAAATGGCAAGAATCAATCTGTAAAGTGAAATAAAAATTACAATACATTCCGAATATTTTGTGTGTTTTTTTTAAGTTTACTTTATCAACCTTGAATTGGATAACCCTTTATATATATATATATATATATATATATATATATATATATATATATATATATATATATATATATATATATATATATAGATATATATATATATATATATATATATATATATATATATATATATATATATATATATATATATATATATATATATATATATATATATATATATATATATATATATATATATATATATATATATATATATATTTATATGGTAATCACACCACATGGCTTATTGCTTTTTTACAAATTAAAAACCTCAGGCTGTCCAAACTTAAGAGCTTAAGTTGTGCTCCGTTTGGACCACTTAGGGGAGCGGTACGACCACCAAAAATTTTACAAGTCCCGGGCGGTATGTTGTACCGTCACTTCAAATCGAAATTCGAAAAAAGTCGAGTGGCGGTATGTTGTATTATTTTCGAAAAGCAAAAATGATACAACTTTCACTTTTTTGACGCGAATTTTTTCGAATTCGATTCGAAGTGATGATGATACAACATACCGCCCCTGTTGTTTATTTGTGACAAGAAGCCTATACAATTTTGGTGATTGTAGCACTAACCGAAGTGGTGCAACCGGCGTGTAACTTAAGCTCCTAACCTAAGTCGTGCGTGACTGGTTGAGGCATTTTAAGGCAACTCTAAATATTTAGTGTTCACATACGAATTAATCACCCATTGAGATAGCGAATTTTTATAAATACCTTAAAAATTATTAAACGAATCAAAATTTAATCATGCATTCTGATTACACTAATCATGGGAGATGAATATGATTACATGTATCATAATAATAATAAGCTCCGTTTTCACTGATTGACATAATTAAACAAATAGTATTTCTTATTATTGTATGATAGGGAATATCACAATAATTTTATAATGAGTTCTATTATTATAATATGGTAAAGGCAATCATGTGTTTATCATATTTTTTCTGAGTGTCGACGCTGACTCATTTTCTATATCAGTATATAGGTTTAAATGGAGCTTGTATCGTGAAGAATTACATTTGTACATTTTGCTTACAAGGAAAATTATGCAAATCATTGATCGAAATATTAAAAGTGTTTGTCTCATGAATTCCTTATTCAATCAGTAAAGGGTGTGTTTTATAGCTTCACATCGTTAAGTTTGCAACATTGTTTTGTTTGACAACCGAGTTTACAGCTAACATTTGCTTTGTCATTAGTTTGATTTGCCATTTCATAATGAATAAATTTACGCCATAGCACTGCTTGCCAAATCGGCCAATCGGCTGAAGCACTAATTCTATTGATGTTGATTTTCCAAACAAAATTTTGTTCAACGATGAAGCTCAATTTTTGTTGAATGGGTACGTTAATAAACAGAATTGGATTTGGAGTGAAGATAATCTAGAAGCCTTTGCCTTTGAAACACCATTATATCCATAGAAAATCACTGTTTGGTGCGCTTTATGGGCCGGCGGACTCTCTGGTCTATATGTCTTCAAAAACGATGATGGGTGGAATCTTACAGTGAACGGTATAGAGACATGATTTCTAACTTTTTTGTACCCCAATTGGCTGCCATTAATCTTGCTGATATGTGGTTCCAACAGGACGGTTCCATAAGCCACACAACGCGGAATACAATTAATTTACTCAAAGAAACATTTGATGAAAGACTAATTCAACATAATAGTCCTGTTAATTGGCCACCGAGATCGTGTGATCTAACTCCATTAGATTATTTTCTTTGGGGATATGCTAAGTCACTTGTCTACGCTTGCTGCGAAAAGTGTGTGAAAATTGGACATGCAGATTGCGCCATCTACGCACCAGCCACAGTGGCCACATGGCCACAATCATATTCAAGCATTAATGGCATAAAATTATCAATCCAATAAAGCTAGTTTCACTGATATTCAAAATATTTTTCTTTGTTCTATTGTAATTCAAAATTATGAACTCGTTTTAAATTAATTAATTTTATTTGAATTGAGTTCGAGTATTTTCTGGACTTCCGTGCGGTGTTCGTGATCTTATCTTTGATTTATGTCATCAGGCAGGAGGCCTTATACAAAAAATATTTATACTACGAACTCTTTAAACATGTCGAGCAAGTTCAGCCTACTGAAGTCTTACCAAAAACAAAGACATGTTTCATAAAAGGTTTAATGAGGCCTCACTAAAATCTGTGACAATCTCAGTAGACTATATATGACTAAATTATGTCATGTATGGTATGGTGATAGATTACTACACATTAATTAAATACATTTACATAACCACCAGTTTCAGAAAATTCACTTGGTGCTGGGCATATTAATGTAATAAATTAATATTTAGTACAGGAGAAGATAATTACTGAAAAATAACTGTTCAGAAAATATTTTGCTCCAAGTCCGTAGTACATATTTCTTAAAATTTATTTAAATTTTCAGAAGTTTAGGAGAATTTAAACATTTGATAGTTATTTATGATTTTTAGGAATTGAAATCTTAGATGAAACCAATTATTAGGCAGTATGTTATTTAGGTATTCGTTTTTTCTGAGTTATGCCTGTTGCTGTTGTAGATTCCAGGTTAGCTCGCACATCTTCAAACTTTCGAGGCTGTCACTAAGATCGAAATCACTAATTCTAAAACGTTTATACCAATAATTACACGTTTCATAAGACACAAGGTCGGCACCAAGAACACTACAAATTGATTCCCGTGCCTTAGAAGCATTTTTTCCTTGTTGGAATTCGTATAGAATGCAGTGCCGAATGTGCTGTTTATCAGTTGTAATCGTAAACTCTGCTATTCTGAGAGGTTATGTAACTCACGTAAACTTGTCGTTCGTTGTTCTGAAACCTTGCGTCCGATCCTACAAAAACCACAGAATACCGTGAAAAAAATCTGTAGAAATTAAGTTATATACCTAATAAATAAAGTGGGTGGCTAAATAAATTTGTTTCCATGATTTAAAGTTCCAAGTTACAACTTAAAAATCGAATTGCACTTCTGATGAGGATTATAAAGCGATACCCAATATCCGATATTGAAATGTCTATTTTTGAAATTGTCAAAAAAGTGGCCATTTATTCTAGAGAAATTTGGGGTAGTTTTCATGATAAGTGGTGGTTGGTATCTGAAAAATTGCAGTGTACTTATAATGTAAGCTTGTAACTCGGTTGAAAACAACAAAAAACGAAATTTATTTATTTTCATTTTTAAACCTTAGGATGGTTTTTACTTGGGGTTAGAAGTTTAAAAATGGAATTCTAAGGATATTGTGTATACTCATAATTCTATATATCACAACCGAGTTCCAAATATTAAATGTTTTTGCAAATTTGGTTAAAACCAATAACTAGCTTTTATTTGAAACAATTCAAATACTATACTATGCTTCAGATAATATGGAATAAGGGGAAAGTGTTAACAAAAATGTACTATATATGCTTGACCAATTTTTTAGATGCAAATCCAAATACATAGTACATCCTCCCTAAGGCATCTTTCCGCTCTAAGCTGATTTTATTATTTTTCTCAAAATTAAAATCATTTATAAAATTGTTAGGAATTTTAATATTATTGAATTTAGAACATATATCAATCATCCTTATAGTACACTTAGGAAAAATTAAGTAATGAATGTATGTATTTAATTTCGACCAATCAGTATAGATAGGCATATAAAATATACATAATGTAACTAAACACAAATATGTAATATGTATATCTAAATGTTTACTGCGATCAGTAAAAAACAATTTAATTATAATATTTTCCCTTTCGTTCATAAATTTCTGATGTTTCGTATCCTTTCCTCCAAATATTTGTTTCTTTTTTATAAACTATATTTCATGCAGCACACCAAACCATAATCAATGTATGTATATACGTACATACAACGTATATACGTACATATACACATACATACATACATCGAAAATAGATCCTCTTTCTTTTCATGATCACATGTTTTTTAAATTTTATATACCTAAACGACAAGAAATTATCGATCGTGCACACATTTTATTTTAAATAGTACATATGTATATACATCTAGTATATGTATAGTATATACATAATACGTGCGTTTTAGTTTTCAAAACATTCTGTTTTATTAAATTTAAAACATACAATAAGAGAAAGGATATTTTCAAACGAAAATAAAAAACACGTTGAATTTGTATTTTTCCGTTTGTTTCTTTTATACTGTACACACAAATAAAAAAAAATTATTTTGTCGCGCGCGTTGAATAAATATATTGAGCGAGATGTATATTGAGCACATAGGGTTTGAGTTTTAGCTAAGCATTTCTACTAACAGCCGCTCGAAATATTTTTCCATTTGTAACGACATCGAGAATTTGATTTACACATAAAGTTACTATTGGTTTGCAGGTCTGATTGCTATTTTGTTTGTGGTATAAAGAATGTTAACTAGTAATACAATGGAAGTTTTCTACATGAAACTGTAGATGTCGCTACAAGTACTGATTTGAAATTACATTCTAGAATCACGAGGTAATCGGTGCGATCATAAATATATCACACACAGGTTTGAATGAGATAGCTGTACATAGATTTCCTCTGTCTCTCTTTACATATTATTTTGTAGCGTATAAAGTAATATTGATTTTGTGTTTGAGAATATTAAAACATAATATAAACTGAAAACAAATTTAAAAAAATTACTTCTTCTTCGTTACAGCGTTCAAACTTATTTGTTGTGCACATAAATCACTCATTTCTGTAAAAGGAAATTAAACTTTTAGTTAAAGTTTAGAGAAGTTTTGGAATGAAACCAATGACTCTTTAGAAAGGAACTTAGTTTAAGCAAATCCATAACTCGATTTGTGGAATTACATCAGAATTTTAAACTAAATTTTACCTAAAATTCTGGAAATTTTGGAAAAGTTAAAGAAATCTATATAATAAAGTAAAAGCTATGTTAAACTCAATTAAATGCTGGGTTTACAGAAATTAGTAATCCAAATAATTTTATTGGTTACCAGGGGCCTAACTTTTAAATTCGACGTTAATTTTCGACGGCTATCGTTTTCCTAAAGCAAGCGTTGAAAGAATAGAGAAAATATTAGTAAAAATTTCATTTGATTTTCTTAATTTAATATTATTACAAAAACCAACAAAACGTAGAAAACCTAAATTTTATGCGATTACCGAGCTTTCTGTAATTTCAAAATCCATTGACAGATGTCTCTATAATAAATTTACTTAAAATTACAGAAAAGTATAAAATAAAATAATTAAACAAAATCATCATAGTTGCTGCGCGCTGTAAAAACAATAATAGAAAAATGCCACAAAATTTTCAAATTTTTGTTTTTTTTTTATTTCAATCCAATTCGCGTTATTCTCAGTTGAAGGCGCTTTCACGGTTGCATTCGTTCCGACAATCTGTCGTAACAAATATATTTTAAACCAATCGTCAAAATAACGTTATTTTTTCTATAAAGTTGGATTAACTTTATCTTTTTGTCTGAATGAACAATATGAGAAAGAGACAGCACAATATCAGTTAAAAAGAGCTAGTAATAATCGTTCAAGAAATTTTTCTTTCTATTTGTTTGAAATTTGAAAAATGAAACAAAATTTTTACATTTCATTGTGCATACGGACCGGAAATTTTTGTGATACGCGTACGAGTATTTGAATTAATATTAAATAAAATATATTATTATTTTAATATTAATTAATAAAATAGTTTATTTTAATAAAAATGTCGTCAGATTCAGGTATGCTATAATTATACATAACATCAGTATAATTTTATGTACGACAATAACGTTGTATTGTCACTACTAGAATGTAGATATAAATACATCTCTTTTTTTCTTTTTTAGAATTTTTTATGGACCGTAAATTAATACGATTTATTAAGCAGGAGCCGGTATTGTATGATTTAACCATAGGCTTTACAAAAATAATGGTGCAAAAAAGATGGCATGGGTCCGTGTAGCCGAAGGGCTATCTAAATTTGGGGAAACGTCAAGTAAATATTTGAATTTATAAAATATTTGATAATATAATGTATTAGAAAAATTCTTGTTTGTTAATCCCCAAGGTAAAGATTGTCAGGCAAATTGGCGCAAACTAAAATTACGATACAGTACAGCAATGGGACAAATGAAAACTAAAAGTGGAGGGTCCCCTAAGCGCTTACCTAAAAATAATCAGTGGCTTGTTGCAGAGCGGGGTTATATATTTAAGGCCAACGGTGTCGAGCATGCCCATGATTAATAATCATCACCGTGAATCTAGCAACAATGCCATTTTGCAAGAACTTCTAGACGATTGAACTCAATCAATTCAATATTATGATGAAACTATATGCGTTAATTCGCTACCATCACCAGATCCATATAGACCCACAACATCTAGATTCGAAGCAATAAAAGGGTCGCCAGTATTTTCTGAGATTGATTTTAATAATAATCTTAATTCCAGCTTACAAACACCTGAAACCAGTTATGCTAGTTCACTGCCATCACCAGGGCCATGCAGACCCACAACATCCAGTATAAAATCAATAAAAAGGAGAGTGGAGTCGCCAGTAGTTACTGATTTTGATGACAGTAGCCTTAACTCCACTTTGCAGACATCATCGCCATCAATATCCTCAGGGCCACGGAAACGTGTTTCACTCACAAAAAAAAAATGATCCAGTTGTTCCTCCAGTATTTGATCAATTACTGGAAACAATAAAGGGTAATCAAGAATTGATCGCACAAAAACCTCTTTGTCATTGCGAGAATATGGACCCATTTTTCCTATATGTAGCAAATGAAGCCGACACTTTGACGGAGGAATACAAATACAAAACGGGAGTATGAATCACAATTTTGAACTTACTAAAACATTACAAAAAACAGTAAAACCAAATAAAACTTAATGAATTGCTTTTCTTAAAACTATTTTTTTTTTATTTTCTCATTCATGTAGTTGGGCATTTTTCCAAGGCAAAAGGTCGTGTGTTGGGTGAAATAATTAGAAAATGTATTCCCAATTAAAACGGCATCTTTCCGTGCATTATTAGATTCCATTCGTCCAATATTCTGCAAAGCTTCTATATCTTGATCTGCTCTGCATTCCGCTAAAATTAATTCGTTCTTAACCAGTTATGCAAGCAAATTGTGGCTTTTATTAAATTTACAACTGTCGGTCTGCTTGCAATAATCGGCTTTCGGAAAATGCGCCACTTAGAACTTAAAATGCCGAACGCATTCTTGACGATTCTCTTGGCTCTTCATAATCTATAATTAAATACGTTTTTTTCGTGTGGCAAAACAATAGATCTTCTACCAGGGTAGGGGTGCATTAGATTTAGTAACAACGGAAAAGCTTCATCGCTAACGAAAACGAAACAATATGGCACTGTCATTGTACTACAAGGGAATGTAGATGGTTATCGCATTTTTAAGGAATCACGTTAAGCAATAATGCTTTCACTGATTTCAGAACGTTTAAAAATTTCGCTATCACACGGGGCGTAATCCGAAGCACCGATATCCACAGTAATAAATTTATAATCATCATCAGTTATAGCCATCAATACTAAGCTATGAGAATTTTTATAATTATAGTACGTGCTATTGGAATTTGCAAATGCATAAAAATTTTAGGAAGTATATAGTATTATGTGTAACAGTTTTCAATAAAATATTGTATTTACCTGAACAATAACGTGCTTACCATCAGTAGCCCCCAAACAATTAGGAAAGTTACACTTTAAATTAAATTCAGAACCAATATTTTCCCATACCGGTATTGAAAATACCATTGGTTTTAGAGCGTCCCATATAGTTGCTGCTGCCATTCATAACAATTGTCTGAAATCGGATGATAGTAGTGGTCTTCAAAAACGGGTCCAGTTATTGTTCCTTTAACTTTTACTCTCAAAATCAAAAATTATGAAAGAAGAAAAGAGAATAGAAGAGGAAGAAGAATGAAAATCGGATGGGGAGGTAAAGAATCGGGAGTGAGTCAAATTCAAGCAAATAATTCGGTAGTGGCATGATATTTTTGGATCATATACAAAATGCATACTAGTGGAGTGGTGATGAACAGAAAAAAAGTTGTTGTGAAATAAAAAGGAAAAAAAAATCGAATCTGTTCAGTCTTATTTGTTTTTTTCTGTAAGAAAGTTATGACGTGTAGAAGGAGACAAAGTTGTCAAAACATTATAACCATTAGAACATTATAAAATATACCGATTGCAAGTTATAACGTAGTTTTTTTTAAACGCAATCTTTTATTTACCGTGAAACTGCAAACATAAATTTTATTAATTTTTTTGTTTTTGCTTTCTGTGGGGGACACCAATATTGGTGGAATTCCGAACATTGGAAGTTGATACCGGGTATAATTTTCTGATCTAGAGCGATAATCTTATGTAAAAATCTGGCCTCTGCCTAGATTTTTGGGTTTTAAGTGAGTATTTGGTTTACCAGTGGTGAGCTCCAAATATTCACTGAGAATTAAACTAACTGTTGTTATGCGTTTATGAAGCACCATGTTGAACTTGCTTCGACATATTCCCGGGCTTTAATGGTGCTGCACATCCGCTAAACGCTAATTTCTTCTGGTCGCGATAATGGAGACGGGGGCCTGCGAGTGGCGATATATTTTCTCCTTAATCTGTTTACAAGCCAAATGACTCCTATTGCTATGGCGCTCCAAAATAAAATGTGGATCATCGTGTAATGGTGAATGTGATGAACGTTTTCGATTTAAAAGGTAACGTCCTCGTCATCTTTTAATGCCTCTAATTGTTTGTCCAACTCTGTTGTTGCTGGCGTAGTTAATAACTTCAATTCGTTATCTCCCTTTGTTTTATTTTTGACAAACGCACTAAAGGTTCGTAAGTTGTTGGCACCATGCTGATTGATATGGCGAGAAAATGTATTGATGTTGTGTTTAGTTGTACCTACAGCAATTATTTGAACATCAGAATCTCTGATCACGCAGCCGGCCTCGAGTTCCACTATGCCGGAGCCTACAATCGTATGCGATTGGCTAGTAGACCCACATATGACATCAACTACGAGTTCGTTGGGTATCACATAAATCCACTGGTTGGCAGCGTGAAGTTTAATCCAATTATTACTAACTTTTGTTGACCTAGTACGGCATACGGTGTCCAAATCGTTCTTTCGTTGTAATATCGCTACTTCACATAACGTTTGATTTGACGGAATGTTGATAATTTGTGATACTTCGCATACGAGATGTACAGGCTTAAATACTTGACATTTATGTACGTCTTCTCTGGTTAATAATGCGAAGTGTTCACGTCGATTGTCCATTGCTATATAGTCAGCAGAGCACCTCCGTGAAGCTAGCCCGAATTCTCAGCTCGAAATTTTAATTTTTTACTTATGGCAATACAACTTCTGTCATGACACAATATATAATCATATTATAACTATAAAGCAAATTTGTGTTACACGCAAATTATTACTATCATATAATTATTTATTAAATAGCTATCGAATTAATCGGGGCTTCTAACTTCTGACAAATTACTGCTGAAACATTAATTAAGTGGGATTATGTGAACTAAATTCAGCTTGAGATAAAGTTTATCGGATATTACTTGAAATATATTATATTAAATCTCACCTCATAAACGATACACGAGTACTTGACATACACCAATGGAAATGCAAAAGTTTTGACTAGAAACCGAAATATTTTGCAGAAAAATTCTATCTGGAATTATCTGGATATAGTCGTTTGAATCTCGCCTCACAAACGATTCACGAGCACTTGGCATTCCATATTATTAAATTAATCTTAGTTGATATAAGGCTCGTAAATTTTTGATCACATTTGTTCGATAGCTTTTACTCCAAATATTTTACATATAAATATTGAGCCTAAATTGTCGTCAAGCCACTCCGCCACGTCAAGGCTGCAATCGTGGAGGGATCAGTCAATTAAAATTGACTTTTGCTGTATTTATGTTGAACTAAAAGTAATTGAATTTAAAACTATATCATTTAAAGCGAAAAGAAACTATTAGTTTGATTGAAAGTAAAAAATTTAAATTATTATATGGAAAAAAATCTGTCTTGGCTGTATTTAATTAACTTTATTATGGATTTAAAGTTTTATCTGCAATATAAAAAATCAAATGTGGTTGAACTTTAGTTGAATTGATGTTTCTAACTTTTTTGATAATCCGATCATGTCATCATACGTTTCCCAAAAATTATCGTTCTTACAATATGCTTTACAATGTTGTGATTCTGTAATAAAGTTTACGATACCATTCAAATTATATTTTTGGCTTTCAACAATTAATGTATTCGGAATTTGGCTGATGGAATATGGAGAATGTTTTCGTGGATTGATTTGCTCGGTACTGATTATTAAATAGTTGCTAACTGTGCTCGATTCGCCAGACATTGGTACGGAGCAACAATATCTTGTAGGTACTAGACATAAACAGCTTTCAATATATGATATCCCGTTCTCATCAAATCGAACTACGTCGACATACGGGTAGGATCTGTTCTCGACTTGGTCCCTTCCACAGACTGAACAAGTAAATCGGGCTGTCGATGTAGGATATTTTTTCAAAAAAAACATCTGACACTAACGTAATATTTGAAATGTAATCATTCGTTAAGCCGTATATTTTCATAAGCAAATCAAATCGGATGTTGTTTACTTCTTCTTTGTTTCTTTTAATAATTTGCTCTAAAATGTTATTCCATTTACAGTCTGGGGTACAAAATAATTCCTTCAACGAACTTTTTATATTTGTAAAGCACTGTATAAATGAATTAAATGCGCAAGTACGGGTAAAAAATGAATCCGTTATTAAGCTTCCATTTTTAAGGCACATCATCGGTTCATATTTTTTTTCGATACCATCGCACGACGAATTTTGTGGTGCAGGTGTATATTTGTGTTTTTTTTGGTTTAATTATCAATTTGGCCGCCGCATGCAGCTTCTCGGTATCATTGAAATTTTTGTGAGCTTTAATATTTTTTAAATTGAAATAGTTATGCTTTTTCTTTAAAACTTTGTGTTTCTTCCAACTTTCTGTGAGTTCTTTGAACTCCGTTTGAATCGTCGGTGTAAATGTTGGTTTTAATTTTTTTGGGATGTTGATACAGATTCTTTCATGATGTATATATACGTTTCTTTCGTGGAACTCCTTTATAGGTTAATAAGTGCTTTAGTTAGAAGCTTACCCAAATGTTTAGCACTATGACATCTCCGTTTAATGGTGGCAAAATTAGTTTTCAATGTGGCTGTTACTTCTGTGCACTCCATTGTTTATGACTCCAAACCACAGAGGGCGATATCTAATGTATTTTTTTAAGAATTTGGATAAAAATTCTGGATTAAAAAAACTATTTTTGTGGATTTTTCTTCCACATCACTCTGTGGTTCGTCTACAATTCTTCGAAATTTTTGAAAAAAGGACTTTGCTCGTACATGGTTTTCCAATTTGATTCTTGAAAATCTTCAGCAGTTTCTTCGGTTTTTACACATATTATATATTGTCTAAATTTCCAGCTTGTTGATTATATATTAAAGTTTTATTTAAAGCATTAATAGTGTTTTTGGTGGCATATTTTGAATTTAAGAGGATGGAAAATTCTCGGAAATTGTTTTTAATATCTTGAAAATTAGCAATAAGGAATAACGATGATATAATTTCTTTAACTTTTTTGTTTTGAGTTGAGGTGATTGTAAAATGAATGTTAATATCTCTCTTCAGATTTAATTTTACGCAATACATCGGTTGATTTGCTTTGCATTAACGTTTTATGGTTTACGGCAAAATGCTTGTCTTCTTCTCGAAATAATTTTTCGGTGGCTTTTTCCACAGTACAACTAATTAGCATATGCTATAAGGATTGCCTTTCTAATTTTGAAACTTGACCTGTGCGATAAAAGTTATGTATATATGTCAAGTGCTCGTAAATCGCCTGTGAGACGAGATTCAAACGACTATATCCAGATAGTTCCAGATAGAATTTTTCTGCGAATCTCTCAGTTTGTAGTGAAAACTTCAACGAATCCGGGCGTATATGCAAAGTGGACCGCATTTGATTCAAATGACTATATCCCTTTAATAGCAGATGTGTTTTTTGATCAAATCTCAGTTTGTGGTCAAAACTTCAAACGTTTATATTTCGGGCTGAAATTTCTTCCTAGATTCATTGTGGTCAATCACGTAATGCTAATTAAGTTCCCGCATCGTTGTTTTCAGGTTAGGTTTGGGCTGTCTAGGTTTCCCAACAATTGAAGGGATAATTTAAAAATGCGTGAAAGTTATATTTAAAACAAAAAAAGTTATATTTATATTTAATTTTAATGTCGCGACAGTGATATTTTTTCGGGCTGGGATATAAAAGTTTCGCAATAGTTATAGTTATTGTATTGCCAACGGGCTTTTTGAACTTAATATCGGGCTATCTTTATATAAATGAAGAGTTTAGGTCTGACTAGGCTACCAAGCAATAGTAATATATCTTAAAAATACAAAAAAGTAATTTTAGAATTTCGGGCTGAATGATAGAAATTTCATGACATTGTATCATGACTGCTGGGATAGTAAACTATCACGATAGTGATAGTTCAGTGTTGTCATCGCGTTTTTTCGGGCTGAGTATCGGGCTAGCTTCATATACATGGTTATATTTTAATCCATTTACATAAAGAAATTAAGCACCTTTTTATCACAATAAAAACTTTTAAATTTATAATATTTTTTATATTTTACCGTTTGTTTTAGATTTGACAAAATATTACAGAAGAAAACAAAAAATAATAATAATATACTGGTAGTACGGCTACACTAAAAAAAAATATTTTTTTTCGTAAAGTGTACGCTAACACTATAGACAACTATAAGTGGATCTGACGGCAAAAAAATAAGCTTGTTACGGATATTTTTGTATGTTAATTTTTATTTTCATAAAGTATGCCGTGCTAAAATTTCATAGAAAAAAACCCGCAATGAGCTTACTTTTAATGCGCTAGATGTCACATTCCCAACTTTAACAGTCGTCAATACATATTATATTTTTCGGGATGAAACTACACTTTTTCTATACGTACATTTTCTTCCGGGATGGTTGCACTTTAGCGAAGAAACAAACCAAACATTTCGGGCTGATATTTCGGGTCAACTTCAGCGACTTAAATTAAAATACAATTTTGAGTCAGAAACGGTACGATTTTGTTCATATTTTGCGAAAAGTGACGTATGAATCTGGCAATCTCAAAACCATATACATGTTTTACATGTCATCTCATCCATTTGTTTTGTAAAAATTGAATGTTACCTTCCAAAACTTTGAAAAATGCCAATTTAAACTAAAAAGCTACAAAATGGAATCTTCGTACTGAAAAAACAACGAGAATAGCTCAAAAACCATATTCTACATTTTCTACGAATTGTCTACATATACTACGTCTACATATACATCGATATTATCTACGCAAAAATCAATTATCTATACTATTTTCGACACCAACATGTATATAATTTCGAAATTCGCGTAGACGCACAACACTGATTATAACTTATAAAAAATTGTTACCACGATGGTAAATGTAAATTAGTTTAATGGTAAGTATTAATGATAATAAAGTTATTTTTAGTAATGCATGTTTTGTAAATTAATTTCTCTTTTTAGGACTGTAAAGTGCCGGCAGATCGAATTTGTTTTCAGTTTATGTTCTTTATGATTAAACCATATAATTTACAAATTTATTAGATGGTCCTCAGGCCATCTTCGTATTGCATTGACACTTAAACCAAGATAACCGTTAATTACCCATAAATGTAAATTGATTGTTGAAAGTGTCTAAAACTGGTTCACGCGAAGCTTCTACATCTTAGAATATTAAAAGATGTGTTGTGTCATAATTCTACATTTCGGTTGATCACCGGACTTGTGGATATGTGAGCACTTCTCACACTCTGTATTTTTTTATTTACCACTATCTAACTTTACTCTGTCAACTGTTGTATTTTTCTGCTTTAGTCTCATTTTGTCTTGATATTCTTTGCTTTTGTTTAACCCATACCTCTTACTCTACGCGTATAACAGTGCATCTATATACTAATGGCCCCATTGCTTTAAAATTTTTGTTATATGATGCCATTTTATGTCGGCGGTTCCAAGCTTTGGCTATAGATGGCAGTATAATCAAATAAATGATTAATTTGTATGTATAATCACTCCTATTGCGGTTGCCGTGTCGATGTCGATTTTCCGTCGACTGTTAAAATTCTTATTGTGAACGTCGCTATCAATTGACGTTTGTCGTAAAAACGACATTTTATTGTTGATGGCATTTTAGCGCACGACTAGAGCCTTATTTCACTAAAACTCCTCTAAAACACAATTAAAAATATATTTTTGATAGTAATTATTTATTATATCAATTTTGTACATAAATTAAAATTATATGTGGTATAATATCGGTATATTATTCAAAAATTTATTTTTGGTAATTTCCACATTCAAAAAATTGGCAGTTCAAAATTGGCTGGAAAATTTATGAAATGTTGAAAGCACTTTAATTATAAATACAAATGTACACATAAATTAAATATAAAGTTAAAAAAATAAAATTAAATACCAATTACAGAATTTTTAAATTTTTTATTATTTTCGAAATTTATTTATTTATTCATATCCCGAAATATCCCTCCTAATAGTAAACCAAATTCAATTTAGATTTTCTGACACACGAACTGACAGCTTCTTGACAAAACGTAACAACAAAACTAAGTTACAATTGCTAAGTTAGCCGAAAAATTCACAATAACCCAGATTTCTTCAATGGTAACGTGGCAACACTTTTTAGTCGATTCGTGATAGACCTCAAACAGAGTAGCGGCGCGCATCGCCGATCTTCGGCGCTCAAAGTTCAAATTTTTTTTGTCAAACAGATAGACGCCGTTTTTCTGACATTTCTGTCATTTGTAGACAGACTTAAAATACTAATAATATATTAAATCTTTTTGTTTGTGGATAAATAAACATACCAGCAAAATAGAAGAAATGGATAATTGTGATAACACAATAATGTTAATGTAAAAGGCAAAGGTGTTATTCACAATGGGTAATTTATTGAAAGATTAATTTCTCATTAAATGTATCTTGAAAATTGTAAAACTCAATTGTGTATTTAAAACAAACCATTTCTTTATTAGAACCACATTTAGTTATGTATTATCACCTCATCCATTTCATAAAAAAATAGGTTTTGTTTGTTTTTAAATAAATGTCACTCAGCGTCCAAAAAATATAAATTTTTATATTTTGACGTTGATTGTCGTCGCTCCATCTGTTCGCTCTTCTGGCAATGCATGTATTTTAAATTTAGCGCCGATGTTTTCGACGTCAATCTGTTTGAGGTATTACGAAATACAAAATAAAAATCGACACGACAAGACAAAGTCGTGTGTCGTTTGTCGATCGACACGACAATCACAATAAGGGTGAATATTTTTTCGTGGTGCTCAAAGCACTAAATAGTTCATAATTTCATTGACGTTGCTGATATATTTTCTGAGACATAGCGAAGTGTTAAAAAAAACTGGCCAAAAATTACAGATGGAAATGAACGAACAAATATCCTTCACTACAAAGTGTGTCTCTTGATTCAAATACGATACACCGTAAGAAAATTACTTAAATTGAAAACTCCTTTAATTATTAAGCTTTAGGGTAATTTTACCCACTAAACGAATAGAAGCTTGATAGTTGATGCTTGTTTTTTGTCGCAAAATTTTTGGGTCGCAGAGTAAACTTTATGTAACCTATGTAATTAAGATGTAGCCTTAAAGGGACAAGCATTTAGCTATATAGCTCGTCCCTTTTTGATTTCAAATTCATTATTTATTCCATTTCCTGTTTTTACATGTACACTATAACATAATAAACTAAAAAACAAGGCAAATGATAATTGAAAATTAAAATTTATAGTTATATAGAAACACGACCGACTTTTAACAGCAACTAAATTGAAAAAGGTTACCGCTTCTCGTTTGGTCTTCAGACTCTATATAACACAAAGACGTTTCAAAATGATTTTTAATTGAAACGGAGGTAGCTGAAAAAATTGAAACAGAAAATATTGAAAGTTTTCCGTATCCTTTTTAATTTTTAATCGGATAATTGGAAAATCTGGTTGTGAAACTTTTATTTTTATTTTCATTTAAGTTAAGGTTTCCTTTTATCCTTTTCATATAAACTGTATCTCAACATTTCAGTATATACAGCATATATACATTTTCTAGTTATTTTTTAACACTGCACATTTTCTTCAGTATACACGATAATGATAAGAATGTCAAAATCAATTTTCCATCTATTTTTAATTTAATAAAAAACAAAAAACACGAACCCCTTTTTTTAAAATGCGCGCCTTCTGACACGACGGTACTCGTGTTCGTGTATACATTGCAAAATTGCTGTTTCCTTTTAGATTCGCATCTAATTCATTAAAATCGATATACAAAACGTGGCAGCACTATACGAAGGGGGATGAAAAAAATAAATTTTCTTTTGAAAGCTTTTCAATGTAAACTGTAAATAATGAATATTTTTGCTATAATGAAAGTTGTACGAGGTGGCGCGACGTGCTTAATACACGGGGGTAAAAAGAAACTTAAAGTTTTTTTTATTTTATATTTTTTATAACAAAATTTTCACTTTTAATTAATTTAATTTATTTTTTATTTCTGTACTTGTTGTCGTTGGTGTTGTTAGTGTTTGATAAGCCAAAGTCCAAGTTATAATATTAATTAATTTTAAATGGCCCTTGACATTTTTCTTGAATATATAGGATATATTTTCTTGTAGCTCTTCCGGGAATTTATTATGATGGCGGATAACGATTATTTCGTTAGATTATTGTAAAACTTTTTGTTTAATTTAAGTACCAAGAATAAGAAATTCAGCCTATCGTAGATTACTATATTTCCTTTGAGCATTTATTATCTTTAAAATATTATCCTATTAATTCCTATTAACGATCAAATTAATTTATAAAATAATTTATGTAAAGGCAACTCAATATAATTTATTCCGCTTTTACTGGCAAATGTAAGTTCGTTTGATGAATATTGTTAGTAGCAAAATTGAATGAGCTCACTTCAGCATTAGCTTCAGGATATTACCAAAATTTAGAAAAATAGCTTTTTCTTACAAAGCAAAATTGATATTAAATAGATAAGCAAATGGCTAAATCTGCCATTCGATCACTTCCACTTTTTATTAGTGAAGTGCAGTATCCCATCAAAAAATATTCCTCAACCGACTAGGTTAATATAGGTTAAGTCCCGTGATCATCTCTAGGATCGGAGATATAAAAGTAGAAATATCGTTTAAAATAGTCTTTTGAATTAAAAAAGGCTTTAGTAATCAGTATAACACAATTTTCTCATAATCAGCTAAGTTCGTTAGAATTTTTTTTATCTTTATGGCACTAATTGGGATTCAGAGCCTTTACAAATCTTGAACCAGATATACGGATGTTTAAGCCACGCAAATGATGATAAACTGTTTTTTACAGAAGCATTAAGTGTGTGTGTGTGGGGGGGGGGGGGGGGGGGTTATTCGCGACTTCGGTAAAAAAAAAAAATTATGTTGATTTATTTCATTGTTGATCCGGACCACACCACAATTCCGGACGCAAGGAAGCGTACGCGTTCCTATATCAAATCAACAATGCTGAAATAATTGCACGTAATCCTAAAAATAATCAAAGTCAGCCAAATCAGTTGAATACCAACTAATCGAAATATAATCTAGCGCAAACTAAATCAAAAGAACTTAATAATATTCGGAATAAATGGTTGGTAATCTAGGACTAGAGAATTAGGTAGCATTTTGAACAAAAACACTTTAAATGAAAATGAAAGTTCTGACTTGGGACATTTTCTAGAACATATAGATTTGGATACAAAAAGTCAAACTTTCTATCGTAGGTGACTAGGCCTTATCAGGGTATACAAAATTATATAATAAAATATTCATTCAGCCGAGACTTAACCGAGCCCCTAATCTCAAAACAACAGCTAGAAGTTTTACTAGTGAATCAACACCACCAACGAATAAGTTATCCGGTAAAATCATCCCGGAAAATGATTATAGTTAAGTATGGCAACACAATTATAATGAAACTACAACTATCACGATATAAAAATATAACGATAGTAAGAAAAATTATTATAAAAAATAATACACGAAATGGCGGCCATTATAAATAAAAACCGATTGACATATTTTAACTTGCGCTGTTTATACAACTAGTGGCAAAAAATTTTATGATTTAGAGCTTCGCTATAGTCATCTATAGTTTAAGGTAAAGGACATCTTCTACGAACGCAGACGACTATAGCGGACCTCTAAATCAAAGAATTATTCTGCTTCTTTTTCTTTAAATTCGGACGACTATAGCGAGGCTCTTAATAATATATTTTTTTTGCCTCTTATTATTTAAAGCCCCTCAGCCTAGGGTACTCAGAGGGCTTCGACTGTCTCTGTGTACACCTAGGTAGCACCATAGTAGTCGCGTCCACGTCGTGGGGGTGGGTACTGCTTCGGCAGTAGCAAAGTGCTACCGGGGACCGAATGCCAGTGGTATAAATTGGCTAAAACAAACAATGAGTACAACAGATACGGAACATAATACCCCAGGTGGAGCAGCAGCAGAAATGTTGACAAATCCACACTCTTCGAAGGCAGGCCTAATAGATTCGGGGGTGGGCCGATTATTGTCTAACCTATACGGACGAAGTTCCAAATTACCAAGATCACCAAGATCTACAACTGAAAATATATTTCAGTACGAGAAGGAAAATACCGAACTCCGTGAACAACTAAGAGAAACAAAGGAATTTACAGCTAAATTGAAAGAAGAATTTACAATTTTAAAGAAAGTGAATGAAGAACTCAAAAAAACAGTTGAAACACGTGCAGAATTTGGGACGACACCTAGCCCTGCGATCGATGATGACATCAACCCATTCCATACGGATGAAGAAGAATTAGAAAGAGAAACAAATGGGATATTGAAACGGAGTAAAATACCAAGTAAAAAAAGGAAAGCTTAACACTCACCAGAAATGATAGAAACTTTACCATCAACTTTAAACGAGGTTTCTAGAAAACAGAGAATCATCAAGAAACAACAAGTTCTAGAACAACATCCAGCTAAACCAAAAGAGAAATCATCTGTACCAATAAATGTCACTGAGTCCTCACCAGAGGCAGAAAAATCACCCGAACGGCAACCAGCTCAACAAAATGAAGCAAAGCAAAAAGTAAAACCGTCCCATCAAGGTCATGGCAAGAGGGCTACATCCAACCTGTGAAAGTAATTCAATAATGGAGGATCTAGAAAATAAAGGATTTCATATCCTTGATGCCGTGAACATTATGTTGAGAGACGTAGCGGAGAGAACCGGCTAGAAGCAGTTTCAAAAAGAAGGCTTCTGTAAATCCGAGCAAATAGAAAAAATTTACAATATAACTGGCATACTCAACATGCGTGTAAATATTGAAGCTGTTAAAAGAGGCAGTACAAGAATAGTACAATGTAAAAATTGGCTAGGCTATAACCATACGAAACGATATTGCACGCGCGAACCAAGATGTGTGAAATGTGCTGGAAAGCACCCAACACAAACTTGCAAACTATCTAAAGAAGAATCAGCAAAATGTATAAATTGTAATGGGCAGCATCCAGCCAGCTACCGAGGATGTGATAGGTTGCCAACCAGCTACAGAAAATTAGGGATCAGACACGCAAACCCCCTCTAAGTCATCCAAACAAGGATCGAGGAAGAAATGGGCACAGGCCTAACGGTACCGAAAATTTCAAAAACACAGTCCAAGCAATTTTAAATAGCCATGCGGAACAGAAT
This sequence comes from Nephrotoma flavescens, assembly GCA_932526605.1. Classification (NCBI taxonomy): domain Eukaryota; kingdom Metazoa; phylum Arthropoda; class Insecta; order Diptera; family Tipulidae; genus Nephrotoma; species Nephrotoma flavescens. The sequence goes on from OW052221.1 coordinate 191,357,560, forward strand.
AAATTAAATACGTTAATTCTGGATGGACTTAATCTGCTGGAAATACCACGTTCCAAAATAGTTAAAAATAAATAATGTATGCAATATATAGTTCAATTCATAATTCCGGAAACCAGAACCAGACAGCAAAACTACTCATTAAAATAGCCATTAAAATGGAATGCAAACGGATTAACACAACACCTAGAAGAATTAGAACTATTTTTAAATACCGAGAAAATTTATATATGCCTAATATCAGAAACACGTTTAACCAGCAGCTCTTATGTATCAATCCGGAGATATACGTGTTACCATACCACACAACCTGCAGAACGAGCAAAAGGAGCGTCAGCAATATTTATTTGGGATAATCAATCAATCATCATGAAGAATTAAAAATAGAAAAAGAATCCATATGCAAGTAACCACCGTGACGGTTAAACTTGGTCATCACAACACCTGTAATATATCTGCAATATATTGCCCTTACGGTATAACATAAAGAAATAAGACTACATTAACTTGTTCCAGAAATTAGGAAGTAACTTCATTATCAGAGGTGACTTTAATGCAAAAAATACCTTCTGGGTTTCGCGATTAACCTCTCCAAAAGGCAAGTAATTACTTGCAGCTGGCAAATACTGAAACTGTGAATTTTACTCAGGAGGGAAACCAACGTACTGGCCAACAGATCCTAACAAAATCCCAGACCTTATAGATTTCAACATCACTAAAGGCATATCGGAAAGCTACATCTTCTTAGAAAATGATGAAAGTCTAATATCTGTTCATTCTCCTGTTATTATGACGGTTAGTGAAATTGTAATAGACAAAAACCAATTCACCACAGCTCACAAACAAGAAATCAAATTGAGAATTGTTTAGGCAGTTAGTAGAGAAAAAATTAGAACTTGAAGTGCCAATCAAAAGTAAAAATGAAATAGAAGAGGAACTAGACGGGCTCCTTGATCATACAATGGTCGGCTTAGGAATGCACCCCCAAATTATCATCCAAAATAGAAAACTCCGTTATTTACCCAACAGAAGTAAGGGAACTAGTGCAGGAAAAACGAAAAGCCCGAAAGAAATGGCAGAATACACGTGCGCCGCAAGATAAAACCACATTAAAAAACTTGTGTATCAAACTTAAGGCACTCATAAGTTAAAAATGAAAAAATTGGAAAATATCTTTGTTCTCTAGCTCCAACTAAAGATACAGACTATTCCCTCTGGCTAGAAGTGCGAAAGAAAAAGCTGACCTATTTGCTGAACATCTTGAAAAAAACATTTCAACTTCCAGGTCGGCAGACCAGTTACGAAAACGCTGCTGATACGCCCAGAATACCTGATTTCGATGATATCAGGCCTGTAACATTGAAAGAACTAAAAGCTGAAATTAAGAACAGTAAAGTAAAGAAAGCTCCTGGTTACGATCTGATAACAGGGCAAATAATAAAGGAACTGCCTAAAAAAGGCACCCATAAATTACTGCACTTAATCAATGCGATGCTCAGGAAAAAACATGTGCCAATGAAGTGGAAAGTAGCAGAAGTAATAATGAGTCCGAAACCAGGGAAGCCACCGAATGACAGAAAATCTTACCGACCGATTTCACTTCTACCAACTCTATCGAAATTGTTTGAGACGCTGTTGCTCAAAAGATTGAAAACCATAGAACAAAGAAACCTTATCCCAGAATATCAGTTCGGGTTCAGACTCAACTATTGAGCAGGTTCTACGTAGTATCTTCTTAGATGTGACGCAGGCCTTCGACAAGGTGTGGCATATAGAGGTTTACTCTTCAAACTACATAGAGATTTACCAAAACAATATTATATGATTTTAAAATCATACATAGAGAATCGTCACTTTAGGGTGAAATATGAAGATGAATATTCCGAGCTAAAAACGATTTCGGCAGGAGTCCCGCCGGGTAGTGTTTTGGGACCAATTCTTTACCTACTCTACACCAGAGATCTACCTCATTTTAACGATGTTACCGTTGCAACATTTGCTGATGATACTGTAGTTCTCTCAGTAGGAGACACTATCGAGGAATCGGCAACGAAACTTCAAGAAGCATGTGACAAAATCATAAAATGGACAAAAATGTGGCGTATCGGGCTCAATGAATCGAAATCCACGTATGTGAATTTTACTAATCTAAAAGTCAGTTACAAATCTGTAATCGTTAACGGTCAGCAGATTCCGTATGCAAGTAAGGCTAAATATCTATGGATGACCTTAAATACCAGACTCAGATGGAAAAAGTACGTTAAAAAGAATAAATTGCTATTATATCAACAGGTGCTAAAGCCTGTAGGGACTTACGGAATACAGGTCTGGGGCTGTACAAAGAAAACTAACACCAAAATAATACAAACTTTTCAAAACATTGTGCTACGTGGTTAACGCTCCGTGGTACATTAGGAATGATAACCTTCATAGGGATCTAAATATCCCGACGGTTCAAGAAGAAATAAAAAAAACATGCAGTAATTGAGCTTCGTGGTATGTTGGACACTTCACTTCACATGCAGTAAGACGATTGCAGAGAACCAAACTAATTGATTTAATGTTTTAAGGACACTAGAACAAAGACTACTTCAGTAAATAACCTATAAATGGAGCTGGCTAATGGGCCTCTGCTCATTCACAAGTGACTAAATTAAGAAAGAAAAATTACTAGATGAATTGAATTCAGTTGTAAAAATTTAAATAAAATAAAAAAAAAAAATTATTTTAACAGGCCAATCCACAAAACCTTTATAGTCTGGTTTCTGGTAATGGACATCTACTACGAATTCGGCGGACGACCATAATTATATTAACTATCAGTTTCAACAGATCGGCTGAGAAGTTCCCGGTCTAACAAAGAAAACGCAATTTTTTTTGGGGAAAAATATTCAAGTTCCTAATAATTTCCTTCTAAAACGATACAATCAGTCCAACGCCTCTGTAATATTTCGATGCCTTTTTTGTAGAACGATTTATCTTTCTTTTCACAATAAGCTTCTGTTTCGGCAATCACTTTTTCATTAGAGCCAAAACTCTTTCCCTGTAAATATTGTTTGAAGTCTGCAAACAAGTAATAATCGCTGGCTGCGGAAGCAATTTAATGTGCAATTCGTGCTATACTGCCATATTGCGATCGAGTTGTGATATGGTGCATATTCTTGGTGAAAGAGCAATTTTTTCTTCTTCATTTGAGGTCGTTTTTAGTGATTTATTCCTGACTGAATTATGACCAACACGTTCTTTTTATATCTCTACAATGTCAGCTATCTCACGCAACTTCACTTTACGGTCTTTCAAAACAATTTTGTGGATTTCTTTTATGTTTTTTGGAGTCACAGCCTCATTTGGGCGTCTAGAGCATGGTGCATCATCGGTGGTTATGCGACCACGATTAAATTCAGCATACCAGACAATGGCGGTTGATTTTCCTGGTGCAGAGTCCGGATAACACTTATCAAGCCTTCTTTGCTTGAACGGTATTTTTCCCCATTAAAAACCGTGTTTTAATCAACGAAATTCTTTTTCCTCCATTGTTTTGAAATTAACAAAAGGAGCATCACTAAAACAACTGTAACTTGTAAACTTATTGATCGAAATGACATGAAATTTTAACAGGTAACTATCATTTGAAGGTTGGAAGAATTTAAAAATCATATGGGTTTTAATTTTTTGGCGCCATCTATGTGTCAGACCCGGAACTTTTTAAGTGATGTAATATGTTATTTAACGTAGTCATGCAATCGCCCTTCCTCTATCTAGAAGAGTAAACCGCTTCATGATATTTTAACAAGGATACAAAATGATTATTTTCTTAAAATGCTCTAATCATATCGCCAGCTATCAATGAGGATAATTTTTTATTAACCTAATAAAGGCTTGTTATTGGCCAAGATTAAAAAATTACTCACAATTTAAGTGGAAAATCGATAATAACAAACTTTCAAATCTTTTGCTCGGATTCTTTTTTATTTGTTCTACATAACTCAATTTCAGCCGAAAAATGATCCTCAACAATTTTAATGTCAAATTAGTTTATGTTTTACTGTTTGTGTAATACGCCTAACTATTTAGTTATTTAATGCAGTTTCAGTATCGAATTACACGTTTTAAAGTAATTTTCTCAGCATATATTCCAATTGGATTCGTATAAGTATATGTGTTGTTGCAGAATGTGTATTTTGAAGACGCAAATTAAATGTTGACGCCATTTTGAATCGTAACATAAGCTATGAGGAGGAACAGCTAATATAAAGAAATTTTCCCTCTTCCGCCAAAATCGCAATGAATCAATACTAGCATTAAAAATTGAGTCCTTTTCAATATAAATGAAAGTACACATTCAAATGTGTTAAAACATTAAGTAATAGTCCATTTCATATTATTTTGGAAAATGTCCAAAAATATTTGGATAAAAACTTTACATTCAAAATCTCTCTATAACCTATTATCGTTTGCACTAACGAGTCAAAGACAAAAAAAAAATGTATTTTTATGCGGCTTTGTTTAAAAATTTATTACACAATTCGATATACGAGAGTGGTATACGTGTACATATATAGTTTTTGGTTTCCACAATTCCATATCCTAGCTATTGCCATAAACACTCAGTCGTACACACTCGTTTATACATAAAATATGTAACATAAATTCTATTTCAATAAATAAATTATAAATCAATTCAATTAAAATACATAAAAACCGAACCAGTTTTTTTCACACCAAATTTTCCATGTCCATTCTCATATACATCTCGGTACGGTATACCATTGAAACAGAAATAACCAGCAACAACAACAATAACAACGGCAGCAACCAATACCAACTCGGAAAAACACTCAGTTCCCAAATTACATTAAATTCATTCAACCAATTTTTTCTTCGTATACACTTCTTAGTTTTCTCTTACACAATTTCCACAGTCATTATTATTATTAATATTATGATTTTTATTATTGGAAACTGGGAAAATGGAAAAATTGAAAAAACATTAAAAATGGAGCGAAAATGAACACAAAAAAAAATTGTACGAAAAAGAATTTTCCGATATTCCACTTGAATGAATGTGAAAATTTAATATGAATTTTCATATTTTATCAACAACGGTGTGTTTGTGTGTGTGTATGTGTGTCTGTTATTTGTTTTTTTCTGTGAGACGGTAGACTACTGTACTGCATGTTGAAAAGATTTTTTTTTTTCGATCATTCTGTTTGTTCCCAATTTTCAATTTTTGTGTTTTTCTTCTGCAATAATGATTTTATGGTTTAGCAAAAAAATATTAAATGAAAATGAAAATGCTTGAATGAAAATAGGTGAAAAATTAAAATAAAATTTAAAATTATGGTAAAATGAAAATTACATTATCAGCCGAATAGGAAAATTTCCTGGTGTAGTAGCTACACGCTACCATACACAAACTGTGCGGATATTAAATTTGTGTAATCAAATTTTATGCGAAATGAAATAAGTGTCTAAAACGTTGTTGGGGGTATTGTGGTCGGGACGATTTTTTTGCGCAGTTTGGTTCTAGAATTATTTATCCGATTTTTTGGAAATTTCGTCCTTTGTTGTTTAGTAGATTTAATTTGAATGCCCGTGGAAACTGCGTGGGTGAAAATAATTTTTGCCACGTTTTCACGATTAAAACGTCAGGTCAGGTATGACGATCTATTAAGTTTCAGTTTAAAAGAAATAAAATCATTGTCCGACGAAAGACGCGATGACCGATTATGTCCAGATCCTACGTCAGCCATTCATCGAGTAGGTGGTCCTCCACGAGGTGTAAAACATGAATTTTGAATCCGATTATGCCATTTTTTATCACGATTATTTGTGATCCCGGAATCCATTCGGACTCTGTGCAAACAACATGTCACTGGGCTGTGAACGTCGAGCAGTAGCAAGCAAATGTAATGACTAGTCGTGTCAGCGTCTTGCAAGACTTGCAGGTTTCTTCTTCTTTAAGGGAAGTTATGTTGCGGTTAAGCATACAGATATCACAGCGTAAGCTAATAGCTGGCTCTATTTATAATACAAACAACTATTCTATTTTATATTGTTACGTTTTCGCTTTGTCATTCACTTTAAATTTGAACACACACACACAAATTTACTTCCACAACACAAAAAATACACAACACAAAACTAACAACGAAATATTCCAATTATAACACACTATTTAATTATCGCTTTAATAATAATCGCTCTATTTAAACTTCACTATATCGCGTTTGAAATAAGATTCGTCATTCAACATCAATTTACGCCTTTATATACCAAAATATTTGTTTCTAGAGTAATCCCGAATGCTCTCCAAAAATTATACGAGTACATTCGAATAAACATTTTAGTATACAAATAACGCCTAAATGTTGAACCAAACCAAATATAAAATGAAGCAACTATTGAAATAACTTATTCTAGACACCTAGGTGTCATCGTTACAATATTTAGTTGGCGGTTAACATAATTCACATACAATTCCTTGTGTCTATAACCAAAAAAATCATCGTTATTATATAACCGGCTACCAGGAAAAATGTAGATGCATTTTCTCGTTTACAAAGGAATCGTTTGAATAACATTTACGTTATTGCATATTTCCTTTTGTGTTGCTTTAATGGGCCTATTTTTTAATTAAACCCGAGCAAGCAGTGCGCTGTCAAACAATACTCTGTGTTTTTTTATTCAACCTGAGTAATTTTACCCTGCACACTATGTTTTTATTTGTGAACTGTGCGTACACCGGGCATACTCGGTTCTTCAAATTTTACTCTGAAATGAATGCCAGTGTACGAAGAGCATGCAAAGTAAAAAACAAGTTATTACTCTATGCACACTGGTTCATTTGGCACTGCACAACCTGTGCTCGGTGTACAATACCCAGGGCAAGCCTGCTTGCTCGGGTTTAATTAAAAAATAGACCCAATGTAAAAAAACGAAAATAAACAAAAAATGGGATTCCCCGATTTAGATAATATTTTTGAATAGACAGGAAAAAATATATAGGTGAGTTAATTATAATAGTTTAGTGTCTAAATTTAAACCAAACAGATGTGGCAATTTAATTACTGTATAATATATTCGTTGTTGGATAATATTTGTGTATTAAGTGTCTACTAAAATGGCGGAACGTATTAGAGAACTTTCGAATGCTGAATTTACACGGTAAGTTTGAATTGGTATGGATTTGGCCATATAATATTATATTATATTGTATTTTATTACTGGAAATAATTTAGTTTGTCGTACGAGAACCAGCAGTCATATCTCAGGCGTTTACTTGACGAATCTGAAGATGAAGATGTTTATGGAGTGGACGATTGTTCTGAAGATGACTGGGGTTACCTGCACCGCTGGACGGAAGTAATGAAGATTCTGACGTAGAAGATGTACGTGAAGACAGTACAGTCAGAATTGAGGTGGGCGAGCAAAACATTTCTAGTGATGATGAACATGCAGAAGAGAACGATCACACCTATTCAGAAGCAAACCTTGATACATAATGTAATGAGAAGTCAAGAAAAAGGCCCTCACCGATCAACAAATATGTTGTCTGTGGCAGATACGTTTAGATGTATATTTTCTAACGTGATGTTTAACATTGTCATACGAGAGACTCCTGTTGGTCTAAGGAAACTTATGATGAACACAATAAGAACAATCCAAATAAACCAGCGCGGCAATGGAAAATATTCACCGAGGAGGAATTTAATGCCTACCTAGAAATTTTGATAAGCTTAGGAGTTCACCAGTCAATCAATGAACACGCAAAATTTTGTGGGAAACGACTTCGAATCCCTTGTATCGCGCTAGTATGGGGTTGAATCGTTTCTAGGAACTAAACAGGTTTTTGAGATTCGACAATAAAAACACAAGGCAATATCGCTTACCTCTGAATGTATTGTTGTGTATGAAGTAATTTTTAATAGTTTATTTTGTTTTATAGGAAGAACCTATAAAATAAAATAAACTATTATTTTATTTTATAGTATGAAGTAATTTTTAATAGTTTATTTTATTTTATAGGATTAAAGTTTGGTGGGTTTGTGATGCGTCCAACTCATACCCCATTACAGGACAAATTTATACTGGTAAACAGGCGTCGGGTAGAGAAACGAATCAAGGTGAAAGGATCGTTAGAGATTTGTATACGCGCTTCAAAGGATCGGGTAGAAATATTGTTACTGACAGTGTTTTTACGTCACTGCCTCTTGCGCGTCTATTGAAGAGCTGGAACTTATCAATTGTTGGTACATTAAAAAAAATAAGCCATATATTCTGAACGACATGCTGTCTTTAAGATCTCGTGAAACCTATTCTTCTCTATTTGGATTTACTGACGACAATATCACAATTTGCTCTTATGTCCCTAAAAGTAATAAAAGTGTGATATTGTTGTCAACGCAGCACTACACAGAAAACGTAATCGGTTAAAAGAAAAAACCAAGCATGTGAAGTTAGCCCAATTTTTCATCCCAGAAAAAAAAAATTTTCTCTAACAATACTAGAGATAAAAATCTCATCCCAGTTTTTTCAGTTTAAACTTGTATTAGACGGAAATTTTGTTTTTAATTTTTTTCTTAACAACAAAATATCCATCCCAGATTTGTTAATTTAATTGTTGTTTTTGTACTCTGCGTATGAATAAATGAAAATAATTTTTCGAAGTGACATGATATTGATTGTATGTTTTGATTAAAGATAAGAACAATATCAGTCAATATATTGTTTCAAGTTGGTAACAGTAAGGGCTTACAATGACTAAGAAGGCAGTACCAGCCGTATGGTAGTATTGGCGCAAATGGCCAACTTCCATATGGCCCCATATAAGAAAACAGAATCTCAAGCCATTCTCCTAGAAATATGATTTGCCGGAAATGATTATTTATGTTTCGAATAAGCCATGGTACGGACTAACTGTGGCCAGTCGGACAGTACCAGCTGTATGGTAGGATTCGCGCAATTGGCAAGCTTCCATATGGAACAATAGAAAAATTAATTATTGCCATTCTCCTAGAAATATAACTTGCCGGAAATGATTGCTACAGTTTTAAGTTGGTAGCAGTAAGGGCTTACAATGACTAAGAGGTTAATACCAGACGTATGGTAGTATTGGCGCAAATGGCCGACTTCCATATGGCCCCATATAAGAATAACAGAAACTCAAGCCATTCTCCTAGAAATATGATTTGCCGGAAATGATTATTTATGTTTCTAGGAGAATGGCTTGATTTTCTGTTATTCTTATATGGGGTCATATGGAAGTTGGCCATTTGCGCCAATACTACCATACGGCTGGTACTGCCCTCTTAGTCAGTGTAAGCACTTACTGTTACCAACTCAAAACTGTATCAATCATTTCCGGCAAATTATATTTCTAGGAGAATGGCAATAATTAATTTTTGTATTGGGCCATATTGAAGCTAACCAATTGCACGAATCCTACCATACGACTGGTACTGTCAGACTTGGCCACAGTTAGTCCGTACCATGGCTTATTCGAAACATAAATAATCATTTCCGGCAAATCATGTTTCTAGGAGAATTGCTCGATTTTCTGTTATTTTTATATGGGGCCATATGGAAGTTGGCCATTTGCGTCAATACTACCATATGGTTGATACTGCCTTCTTAGTCATTGTAAGCCCTTACTGTCATCAACTTGAAACAATATATTGACTGATATTGTTCTTATCTTTAATCAAAACATACAATCATTATCATGTCACTTCGAAAAATTATTTTCATTTATTCATACGCAGAGTACAAAAACAACAATTAAATTAACAAATCTGGGATGGATATTTTGTTGATAAGAAAAAAATCAAAAACAAAATTTCCGTCTAATACAAGTTTAAATTGAAAAAACTGGGATGAGATAAAATAGTATTGTTTGAGGAAATTATTTTTTTTTCTGGGATGAAAAACTGGGCTAACTTCACATGCTTATGTAACGCCTATTTGGATCCAGAATTGGGAGACGAAACCACAAATTTGTGTATACGTATACGACGTATAATACACAATTTTGAATTAGTGTGCTGTCATTTGCTACGCATGTATGTGTGTTGTTTTTGTGACCATAGGCACCAAAATTTATCGAACCGGGATTGCGTTCACGAGATTTACATTGTTAACTATTGTAACAACTGTCATTGTACAAATGACGTAGTAGTTAACAATGAGATCGTCTCAAGTGTCAAAACAAATGAAAACAATAAAAAGTTGATCTCTTAATTTCTTCATAACATAAAGAGTAAAATAATATTATGGAGCATTAAAATAATCACCGTATCCATAAAACACAAATTTTTTTAAAATAAATATATTAAAAATTTAATTTTGTTCTTTAATTATTTTTCAAAACTACATAATGGTTGTTGATAGTACGATCATGATACATACACCATTAAAAATGGCATTTGTAGAGGCAGTCTCGAGTAGGGTTCAGAATGACATTTGTAACAATGTAGAGTTCGTGAACGAAAAACGCACGTGGTCATTGTTACAATGTAGTTTCATGAACGGTTTTGAGCTGTCATTGTTAACAATATTGTAACAATGTAACTCTCGTGAACGTGCTCCGGGTGGAATCGGTTCAAATTTTTGGTGCTTCCACTCCTGTTTTGTGACATTTTCCCATGATATCTAGATGGGGAACAAATTTGTTTGGACGTAACGCCACACCATTCGCAATGTTTTTATTTTAGGTTAATAATTTTATATTTTGTAAATTAACAAATTTTATATTTTATAAAAAAAAACATTAGTAAAACATTTCGTGTTCAATAAAACGACACGTAAAAACTAAATTCACTTTCCTCAAAATTTAGCATAATTTGACAAAAGCAAAATTATGCAAAATTTTGAGGAAAGTGAATTTATTTTTTACGTGTCGTTTTATTGAACACGAAATGTTTTACAATTGTTTTTTTTATAAAAACCCTTTTTCAACTAAAAAAAAAATGGCTCTATTAAAGTCCAAACCAACAAATGTGTGAGTAAAAAATCAAATAGTATGTAATGGCGTTTTTGATAAAAAATTTCGCTTGATTTGATGTATGTACAACCAACACAATTGTGTGTATAGTTATAGTGTTTTTTTTTCGAACGAAAATAAGTTTTAAAGGAATACACAAATATGTAAGTTGGTTCAAAACACAACCAAAAATAATTTTATGACATGGTACTTTTGCCGTACCTACACAATTCTGTTAGTAAAACACAAAAGGGATATATAATTTGTTAATTTACAAAATATAAAATTATTAACCTAAAATAAAAACATTGCGAATGGTGTGGCGTTACGTCCGAACAAATTTGTTTGTTACTAATACAAAAACACATTATTCTACACTATTGCGTTCCGGTAATTCATCTCTACTGTTATTATTTTTGGATCAAAATACGCGTTAACGCGTATTTTGATCCAAGAATATTAACAGGAGAGAAGAATTACCGAAACGCAATAGTGTAGAATATATGTGTTTCTGTATTAGTAACAAACAAATTTGTTCGGACGTAACGCCACACCATTCACAATGTTTTTATTTTAGGTTAATAATTTTATATTTTGTAAATTAACAAATTATATATCTCTTTTGTGTTTTACTAACAGAATTGTGTAGGTACGGCAAAAGTACCATGTCATAAATTTATTTTTGGTTGTGTTTTGAACCAACTTACATATTTGTGTATTCCTTTAAAACTTATTTTCGTTCGAAAAAAAACACTATAACTATACACACAATTGTGTTGGTTGTACATACATTTAATCAAGCGAAATTTTTTATCAAAAACGCCATTACATACTATTTGATTTTTTACTCACACATTTGTTGGTTTGGACTTTAATAGAGCCATTTTTTTTTTTGGTTGAAAAAGGGTTTTTATAAAAAAAACAATTGTAAAACATTTCGTGTTCTATAGAACGACACTTAAAAAATAAATTCACTTTCCTCAAAATTTTGCATAATTTTGCTTTTGTCAAATTTTGCAAAATTTTGAGGAAAGTGAATTTAGTTTTTACGTGTCGTTTTATTGAACACGAAATGTTTTACAATTGTTTTTTTTATAAAATATAAAATTTGTTAATTTACAAAATATAAAATTATTAACCTAAAATAAAAACATTGCGAATGGTGTGGCGTTACGTCCGAACAAATTTGTTCCCCATCTAGATACATTGGGAAAATGTCACAAAACAGGAGTGGAAGCACCAACAATTTGAACCGATTCCACCCGGTTCGATAAATTTTGGTGCCTATGGTCACAAAAACAACACACATACATGCGTAACAAATGACAGCACACTTATTCAAAATTGTGTATTATACGTCGTATACGTATACACAAATTTGTGGTTTCGTCTCCCTATCCTGGATCAAAATAGGCATGCAGGGTGGTTTGTTGTTTTTCGATATCACGTTGCGTGCTTCGTCATACGATGGGAAAGGCAGTGGCGTCATCTATTGATATAAGACTGGTGAAATACTGTTTGCTCACTAGTGGGCGATGTATTTTTGTTATAAAAATGATTTCATCATATTTCAAGGATGATTTTTAATTTTCACATTTTCAATGATAAGCTGTTTGTTTGACAACAATCGGTTGGAAAATTTTATCGGTGATTTGGTTATTCACCGGAAATTTTTTGCTTGTGGAACCCGTACTCCCTAGAAGAGTGGGTTAACATGATTATTAAACACTTGAGTATTGAAATTTTTCAACGAGCGGTTCGCTGGAAGCGTTTATTGTACGTTGTAGATAGACAACGATGGTTTGATTTATCTTCACTTAGACTATGTCCGTTTAAATTTTAAATGTTAAAGTGCCGTCAATCACGATATTGGTTGGTGCTGAGAAATCCGACTCTAATTTCGTATTTGTTAATGTTACTTTGAAGGTGTGTAAACGCATGACGGCCTAATCGACGACTTTATTACCAATAGTTCTAGCTTTCTGTAGATTTAAGCCGAGTATGCCGAGTTTTAAAGCATTGATATTTGTTCGTGTCCGGGGCGTTGTTGTTGTGGTTCCAAATTTATTCACGGCATCCCACACATATTTAGCCGGCCCTTGCTACGGGATAGTTTTCGGTGGTCGCCACATCGAGGCAATTCGTAGCAAATGCTGAAGTTGTACACGGAGACGGCACAGGATGTGAGGACGGCGTTAGTCAGTCTATTTACACGTCAATCTATCTCACCAACCAAACGATGCTATATTACGGCTGTTGGAAATGTAGGAACAGAAAATGTATTGTGGTGGCAGCACTTTTCTAACGCAATCCTCCGAGTTAAAGTTTTATCATTTTTGGTTTTCCTGGGTGAGATCCGCAATGGTTTAGTTACCCTCTATCAGTGTCAATTGATAAGATATTTGCAACTAAACCCGTATATTGTTGCAATCAGACGTGATAATTGTTGCAATCATACTATTTTTTTTTTCATTTACGTACCTAAGTGTACGTTCCGACCAAAGAATTCGTAGCTATTTTAGCAAAGGGAAATTTGTGACGTTTCATGAAATTTTTTGTGGCAGTTCTAACGTGGTAATGGGAAGCTGTTTAAAACTTTACATAAATAAAAATAAAAAACAGAAATTACAAAATTATTTTTGAATTATTTGTTTTGAATGTTTATATAACTCATAAAACATAGTTGGGCTTGATACTTGTTTTTTTCATCAAGTTCACGTAACAATTTGACCACCTGATCATCAAAATTTTGTTAAATATGTGTTGTACCAAAGGTCTGCTACCTACCTTATCCACTAATTTGTTAAGGGGTTCTAAAAAATGTCTATAAGTATATATATTTATATTATAAATTAAAAAATGATTTTTGTGTGCAAAATTATGTATGCAACACGGGAGCTGTCATTCATGAATAGAGGGATGTACAAATATTAAATTTCCTCTGGGAAATTTTATATTTTAGTACTAATGGAAAAATAGCAACCAAAAAACATCTCGGCATTAGTACTTTTCGGTTGCTATTTTCTTTGTTTTTTAATATGTGTGTATAAAAAACGAATTCTTTAGTCGAAACGTACACTAAAGCTAGCAAAACCCATCTAGCAGAATATTACAAGATACTATAAAGAATTATAGGCTAACGGTAGGCTAATTAAATCCTCTATTTAAAATTTCATCCCTACTAAGTAAATAGCTATCAAAAAATGATTTAGAACCAAGTGGAAAATTAAAGGATGATGCTCCCTCCCGACCTAATTAAATGCCTCATTATACAATTTTGGGCTCCACTCAATCTTGATCAAGCATAAGGTTATTTCATTTAAAGCCAATTAGATCTTGTTTTAAGTTCTAATTTTGGCTTTGGTTCCATTTTCGATTTTGGTTCGGCCAGGTTTTTAAACGGAAAAGCCTCTAGGCTTGCTTGAGACACGAATGAAATGAAACCGACCAAACAGTGGTTAATGCTTTGGGGTTTGGATCCGGAAGTACCGGGTTCGATCACCTGATTACGATCGGTAATGAAAATGAACATAACTATGACCCCCTGTCGGAGTGCGCAACTCATGGGCCGACCCATCTGCCATGCCAGTGCTATTAAGACTGGAATGGTGCTATGCAATGTGCAGATGGTTCTACGTAAATCGGACCTACAGTCGCACGTCCTCGATTTGACAGGCAATGCGTAAGGCAGGACGTGAAAAGCAAACGAAAGAGTTGGGAGTGCTTCGGCCCCACAACAGATTGCAAAGAATAGACCATCAAAAAAGTGAAACGTTTTTTTTATGGGGCATTAATAAGCTTTTAGTATTCCATTCCATTCTAAATCATGTTTTGATATGAAGGTTCCGCTAACTTTCTCCAAATTTAACAGAACGCAACGTTTGCAACGGAAAGAGCATATGTCGAAAGGAGTTTTGAGGCGATTGCTCTTCTGCCAGAATCAGCAGCTGATGTATTTCTTCGCGATCTCATAGTTACAATATGATTGCTTTGTTATTTGTGAGAGGTTTTGTTTACACGCACGATCATTTTCTTGAATTGACTGTTCGATAATTCTTATTCAGCCAGGTGTCGCTATGAAGGGGGCCTAAATTAATTTTGTACATTGAAGACACAATATTTACATCGTCTCCACAATTTCGATTAAAATAATTTCGAGATGAGCGTCCACATTAGTAGTACCAGCAAACTTTTGTCAACTCGTAGTTTCAATTTGTATCTAAAGCGGAAGTTACTTGATAATTTTTCTTTAATACGAAAGTCCTTTGTAATCCGAATCAGGAAGTTGTAAATGCCTTGGAACGAGGCCACTTCACGTCAAAGTCTCGTTTTGAGATTTATTCATAAAATCTTTATTTATTTTTATAATTTTTATATTTATTCATAAGATTCTTTACCACCTCCTTTATTTTATTGCCTTCGTAGAGATAATAACGTCTAGATCCCTGCCTATTAATATTCTGCAGGGCGCCAGATAGCTTAACAGGTATTTATTTTTATCAACTTTTTATTTTAAAAAAACTCACGAGAAAAATAAAAGAGACAAAATAGAAGATGCTATGATGACCACCAATACGCCATCTATTATTCGGTATTGCAATAATGTTGGTAAAGAAGCGAAGGCTGTGCGTGTGTTACTGCATGAGTTGTTACATTTTGATAAATGTCTTCGTTTTGGGATGCTACTGATGTTAAATCATCGCTAATGTTCACCACATTGGTTTTGTGTTTTGTAATATGTGAAGTTTAGTTGACCTAACTTAGTATATACTGTTTTATTTTGTGTCCAGACACATCCAGTGTTGTTGATAAGAAAGCTCATTTTATTAGTTGACCCTTGCTATGATTTGTTGTTGCCGGCGTCGTTTTGATCCTTGCTCTTTGATTACCGATGACTTCTATAATTTCAACCTCTCTCTAAGAAAATTCAAGTTCCCAATAGTTGATTGGAATTCTTTGGGGGTTTTTATCGAGGTTTTATACAGTTGGAGTGTCTCGTTAACCAGTTTTCTGTTCAATCTAAACATGATTACAGGGTACAAGGTTCCAAAGTCAATATTTATTCCTGGATTTTAGATTCCAAATATGCCAATAACCAGTTCATTAATATTTTCGAAGTGCTGTTCTGTTAAGAATCTCAGATTTTCTTCTTCATCTGTTTCCGTATTTATGTTCTTTTAGGCCCATAGAGTCCCATGTGATTGTAGATCATGTGAAGAACAATAGGTACCAAAACCCGCAGCAAATTTCAAATGAGAGCCGTCGACGAAAAACATTAGCGACTCAGACACTCAATTATTGAAGTTTTGAGACATCTATGACTTTTTCGATGGACAAACCACTGAGAAAGAATTATCGAAAGAGAATTCTAGTAGCAATTTGTCATTAATCATAACACCTTCTGTCAAACTTCAACAAACAACATAAGCATATTGGGGGACCCCAAGATTTCCGAAATGCTGTACTTTATTGCCAAAATATGGCAGTGGCAGATTGAAGTTAGCTTTCAAGGTGATTTTTCGAGGAAAGTTTACAGTGTAAAATTGACCCCAAGATGTTTTACTGGTGCAGATATGGTGATCGTCTCCTTAAAAAGAGGAGATAGTTCACCAATGTTACTAAGTTTAGTAAAGACTAGCAAACACAGCAATGCAAGCCCTAAGCATAGATCCAACCCATGTAGCGATGTTTGGTGGATGCCAAGATTTGTCAGCACATCAAGTATGCAAGATTTATTTTTAACCAGATACTTATTGAGCCTAGATTATAAAAATTTTTTTCGAAGCAAATCATTCTCAGCAGACGTGCAAGGAAATGAAACCGAATCATAAAATAGATACACTAATGTTACAACTAGGGATTGGTATGAATTCGCCGATTCCAGAGTAACGAGCACAGGTTATTGAATTAGACATATGTCTATCTGAGATGCAGCAAGCAGCAACTTAAGTTTAATCGATGTTACTTTGCAATGAAGTAAGTTAAACTGTTTCAGTTCAAGCGTGGAAATTACTAAATTTCAACCTAGAGAAACAAGAGATAGTGAATGAACTACTCTCTGAAATAACCCTACACATGATCATCTCATGGAAATTTCGTTCAGGCTGTAACTCTCGGATTTCAACTTGCTAGAGACTATAGTTTGAGGAAACAGTCACCACACGATTCTGGAACCTCACAATCTAGACCCGAAGCAAATCTCTAACTAACCGGGAGTTCCCACAATAACTTTTGTTGTTACGGAAAAATGTGCATTTACAAATCGTGATATTGTCAGACACGTAAATTCCCATTGTGGAATAAAGTTAACCGTTTGAACAGAGGCTAATACTTTATGATGAAGATCCAAACGAAAGATGTCAAACTTGGCCTCATCCAGAATGATGTACGGAATGTTTGTTCGCGCATCGCTGAGCGCGCGGTTCTTTGGCTGCCATTTCCGGAATAACGCCAGATGGAGCAAGGGCACGTTTGCGGGCTACCACGGCAGATGATGAGCCAGGCACCTCGTCTACTGGTGATTCCGTTTGCCCTTACGTCTAGCTCATCGTTAATATAAACCCGGTAGAGCACCACAACTATAGTACTACCTATCATTTAAATTTACTGTATGCTCGTACGTCATTCTAATAAATAATAACAATCTAATTATAAACTAATTATTACAAAAATATATTTAACGATGATTTAATTTCATCCCAAACCAAATCTTTATGGCATTTAAACGTAATCGCAAAGCTCATTTATTGAAAATATAAATGTTTATATAGAGTTTTGTAGGGAATATAATTTCGACACACAAACACAAAAAGATCTCATTAAAATTGTTTGGTCCCACAAGGAATTCAATATAAAAATTTCATATTTAATTTGGAAAACACACATCACTCACACCAAAGCCATTTCATAATAACTCGTATATATGTTGTTAATACATAAATTTATGTTTGCATGTATATGAAACAAAAACATATAATAATTCAGCATAAATTAGATGAAAATAACATTTTCCGGGGCTATAATAATACCAAGAGCTAACAAAGTAGCGAACATGTAGCTGGCATATAGATGTAACCGTAATATTAATTTCTATGGACCGAAAAATAACAACAACAACAACAACGGCGACGTCAAATTAGAATGAAAATTTATTAGCACATCAGCCACCAAATTATCTGTACCTAAATGTGCACTTAACAAACACAATATTCCCTAATGGTTTTGTTATTGTACCCCATGGTGGGCAATACGTTAAATCCCGAACAAAACTATGTGTTGTGGTTGTGTACGATATTCCATACCCAGAAAAGACAAAACGAGAATTTAATGTGAGTATGGGAAACACTGTAACTGTAAATGTAGCTTTGAAAATTGGGGAGGCATGCAACAAACTCGACGTATTTTGTACCAAAATAAACATTACAATGCAAACACACACACCACAAATACATTGCGATAGTTTTAGAGGAAATTCATTCAAATTTACCAAATTCCACATATAGTTTTATGGTTACACAAAATAATAATGCATATCCAAATGTCGGTAAAGTATAACAAAATTCGGTTAAACCGCAACGCGTGTTCGTAGTTTTTGTTGGTGCCTACCCAACAATTTTTGTCCGACTCCCAGTTCCATGAGTAGGAATTTTATATTTATAGTTTTTTTTTTGGTAGAATTCGTGCTTCCGTTCCGTAGAAAATTACCGGTGCTCCAAAGTGTGGTATATCCCTTTTCCGGTCCGAGTTACGTTCCACTTCATCACTGCAACCATCAAAATATCATCTTGCAATGATGATATTTTGATGGTTACCGTGGTGAAGTGGAACGTCATATAATGTACATAGTTGCAAAATATAATTCGATCCTATATTCTTATTAGTCAAAACAAAGTGTAATGTGATTCTAAAATAATGTAAAGTGCATCGTACTTAAATAAAAGAACACATATTAGCTGCGTTTTTGTTTTAAACAATCGAGTAGAGTTCGCGATAGCTATTTTCAAATTTGTCCAATTTAAAATTAAAAATGTATTTTTTTTTTAAATTAAATAATTTAGATTTTATAGAAATCTATGTATAACCAAATAAATTTATTATAAAAGTTGTATGGTTTTCTTGTAATATCGTTGTTCTGTATAGTTCTGAACTACTCCGTTATTATACAGAACTATACAGAACAACGATATTACAAGAAAACCATACAACTTTTATGATGGATTTTTTTGGTTATACATAGATTTCTATTAAATCTAAATTATTTAATTAAAAAAAAATAAATTTTCAATTTTAAATTGGAAAAAATTTGAAAATAGCTATCGCGAACTCTACTCGATTGTTTTCAAAAAAACGCAGGATGATTCGACATAATATATATATGATTCGAACTAAAAGTAAATGGATGTAAAGATGATGAAATAAAATTAGATTTAAAATAAATTTATATAAAAGTTTAAAATATGTACAAATTTAACAGTTTTATTTCAAACATATAATGGACGCAGTTTGCAAGCGATTTTCGAAAGGAAAATCGGGAGTATACCAACAAGTTAAAAATCATTGTGTTATTGTGGGCTCCCTGAATTAAAAAAGGCTGACTTAAAAATTGTGTTTTTCGGACTTAAAACCAGCGTTTTTATTTCATTTTAAAATTGACTTAAAATCTGTAATGAAAATGAAATAAAAAAAGCTGACTTTATTTATGCATATCATAAGTAATTTTGAAATTGATTTAAGAAGTATGTTTATAAATGCCATAAAATGTGTATTTTTAAGTCATTTAGGAAATGAAATAAAATGTGAAAATGTTTAAGATCGAAATAAAATGTAAAAATATACAACAGTAAAAGCCCGATTATCCGGCATCGAATTAACCGAAACACTCAGTTAACGGGAACTTTAATTTTTAGGATTTTATTTTGCTTTTGTCTTTCATTTCTCTTTCATATGCATTTTTTAATTCATTTTGAAATTTTCAATTGTTTTTGCACATTTTCATTAATGAAAGCATTAGTTGAAAATTTTGAATGGCTTTAATTTTCATAGTACAGTAGAAGCCCGATTAACCGGCATCCAATTAACCGGAACACTCAGTTAACCAGAATTTTAAGTTTCAGGATTTTTTTTTTTTGCTTCTTTCTCTTTCTTTTCTCTTTCATATCCCTTTATTAATTCATTTTGAAATTTGCAATTGTTTTTTGCACATTTTCATTAATGAAAGCATTAGGTGAAAATTTGGAATGGCTTTAATTTTCTTATTATGTACAGTGAATGCTTGATTATCCCGCATTCAATTAACCGGAACACTCATTTAACCGGAATTTTAATTTTTAGGAATATTTTTTGCTTTCTTCTCTTTCATATGAATTTTGAAATTTGCAATTGTTTTTTGTACATTTTCATTAATGAAAGCAATAGTTGACAATTTTGAATGGCTTTAATTTTCATATTACTGTAGAGGCCCAACTATCCGTCATCCAATTAACCGGAACACTCAGTTAACCTTAACTTTAATTTTTATGATTTGTTTTACTTTTTCTTTTTCGTGAGGGATATTGTTTTTTTATTATTCGAGGATTCATAGGAAATATACTTTTTTTACTTTTCTTCTGTTTTATGCATTATTCTATTTGAACTGAATGTGTAAAGTCGAATTATACAGCTAGAGGTTAGTGAAATATTGAATATATGTATTATTAAATTTTGGGTACTCGAATACATAATATGTATGTATTTATTATTTGCAATAAATTCAATGAACTGATGTATATAAAAATTAGTTTTTGGTACATAATTTCAAAAAAAATAAACGAGAGAATCCTAGAAAATAAAGAGTAAAATTTCTAGTTTTAATGAAACATTCAATTATCCAGAATTTTCAATTATCCGGCATGCTCTCATCCCCAAGCATTTCGGATAACAGGGCTTTTACTGTAGTGTATATTACAGTAAAAGCCCTGTTATCCGGAATGCTTGGAAATTGAGGGCATCCCGGATAATCGAAAATTTCGGATAGCTGAATGTTTCATTAAAACTAGAAATTTTACAAAAATTTCGCGAGAATTATTGTTTAGGATTCTCGTTTATTTCGGCCAAATTATGTACCAGAAAACATTTTTTTATACATCAGTTAATTGAATTTATTGCAAATAATAAATAAATACATATTATGTATACGAGTACATGCATACGAGTACAATAAATTTAATAATACAATATTTGCCTAACCCTAGTTGGAGTACAACTTTACACATTCAATTCAAATAGAATAATGCATAAAACAGAAAAAAATAAAAGAAAGTATATTTTCTATGAATCCCCGAATAGTAAATGAAATAATTTCCCTCCTCAAACAAGCAAAAAAAAAAATCCAAAAAATTCAAATTCCGGTTAACTGAGTGTTCCGGTTAATTGGATAATGGGGCTTTTACTGTAATATGAAAATTACAGCCATTCAAAATTTTCAATTAATGCTTTCATTAATAAAACTGTGTAAAAAACAATTGCAAATTTCAAAATGAATTAAAAAAACGTTCCTTAGGCTAGCAGAACCCATACGGCAGAACAATACAAGATAGTATGGATAATTATAGGCTAATTAAATGCTCTATTAAACAATTTTGGGCTCCATTCCAACTAATACGTGGGTTCTGCTAGCTTAAGAAAAAGTTAGCAGAACCCATATCAAAAAACGATTTAAAAACAATTGGAAAATTAAAAGTTAATTTTAGGCTCATTAAATGCCCTATTTAATTTTTTTTTACTATGCTAGCTCTAGCAGAAAAGTAAGGCTTTATCACTTAACAGCAAACAGAACCCAAATCGAAAATCGGGCCAAAAAACAAATACGAACCCAAAACAAAATCAATTGACAACAAATAATTTTAGGCTCATTATGGCCTAATCAAAAGCCACATTAAAGAAATTTGGGCTCCACTCATTTTTGACAAAATTACAGATCATTTAATCTAAAGCTAGTAGAACCCAAATCGAAAATCGGACCAAAACTTAAATTAGAACGGAAAACAAGATCTATTGACAATCAAATAATTTTAGGCTCCGTATGGGCTAATTAAATGCCACATTAAAACATTTTGGGCTTCATCCGTTTTTGGCCAAACTTCTGGTCATTTAATCTAAAGCTAGCAGAAGCCAAATCGAAAATCAAATGATTAACTGATCGGTGATGTAAATGATGGCTCCGAATCATTTATCCGAAGCATTTCCGAATCCATGAAACTCGAATATTCGTGACGAGGGAACGGCAACACACCTTGGAATACAAGTTTGTCCAATGGAACTAAGTCCGTCTTTAAACTGGTTCCAAAAAGCTCACGACTCTTGGAGAAGTTCCTCGTCCCACTCGAATTCCGATTCCCAAAGTTTTTGCATAAACCATTTTTCTGTTAGGACAATCGGTGCATATAATCCCAATGGATCAAAAACCTGTGCGATCTAGGAAACAACAGATCTTTTCGTACTGGATCCGGTTATCAAGTACTTCTCGAATGAGAATGTAAATTGATCTGATTCCAGTTGTTCCAGTTCATTCCCAATATTTGAATTGATTTGGGTCGTTCCATGATACTTGTCGAAGATGACACAACATTCTTATTGTTGCTTGGCATTTTGCGAAGTTCTAATCCTACACGAGCTAATATGTCGAAGATGTCATTTTTTAGTATGATTGCATTTTACTCGGTGTCAGATCCCGTTAACATGTCGTCCACCCCGGTTATCTTGTCATGTTCTGCTGCATGGGTTAACTGAGTGTTCCGGTTAATTGAATGCCGGATAATTGGGCTTTTACTGTAATATACAAATTAAAGCCATTCAAAATTTTCATCTAATGCATCTAATTAATCTAATTTAATAAATTTAAGGAAAATGTGCAAACAACAATTGCAAATTTCAAAATGAATTAAAAAATGCATATTTTCATTCAAATTAATACACAAATAATAATCCACAATTGAAATTTATGAAAATGCATTTCTTCGTTTTTGATCTTTCTCTACAATACAACAAAAAACTGTAATAAGAAAAACAGGAAACCATTTTCTTAAAAACGTGAAATTACGCATGCATTTCTATGTGTATTAAAAACAAATTTTTTTTTTTTTTTTTTTTTTTTTTTTTATTTATTTAAATTATTACAACTGAATACAATTCATCTAGTAATTTTTCTTTCTTAATTTAGTCACTTGTGAATGAGAAGACGCCCATTGGCCGGCTCCATTTATAGGTTATTAACTGTAGTAGTAGTCTTTGCTTTGGTGTCCTTAATCCATTAAATCAATTGGTTTCGTTCTCTGCAATCGTCTTACTGCATGGGAGGTGTCCAACATACCACGAAGCTCTTCATTTACGTGTTGATAAATACGTTGTCCATGTATTACTGCAAGTTTTTTTATTTCTTCTTGGACCGTCGGGATATTTAGATCCCGATGAAGGTCATCATTCCTAATGTACCACGGAGCGTTAACTATACCACGTAGCACTTTGTTTTGAAAAGTTTGTATTATTTTAGCGTTGGTTTTCTTTGTACAGCCCCAGAGCTGTATTCCGTAAGTCCATACAGGCTTTAGCACCTGTTGATATAATAGCAATTTATTTTCGGTTGACAATTCCGAGTTTTTCCCGAGCAGCCAATACATTTTTCGATATTTGATATTAAGTTCTTCTTTTTTCTTTTTAACGTGCTCTTTCCATCTGAGCCTGGTATCTAAGGTCATCCCTAGATATTTAGCCTTATTTGCATACGGAATCTGCTGACCGTTAATGATTACAGGTTTGTAACTGACTTTTAGATTAGTAAAATTCACATGCGTGGATTTCGATTCATTGAGCCCGATTCGCCACTTTTTTGTCCATTTTATGATTTTGTCACATGCTTCTTGAAGTTTCGTTGTCGATTCCTCGATAGTGTCTCCTACTGAGAGAACTGCAGTGTCATCAGCAAATGTTGCAACGGTAACATCGTTTAAATGAGGTAAATCTCTGGTGTAGAGTAGGTAAAGAATTGGTCCCAAAACACTACCCTGAGGGACTCCTGCCGAGATCTTTTTTAGCTCGGAGTATTCATCTTCATATTTCACCCGAAAGTGGCGATTCTCTATATATGATTTTAAAATCATGTAATATTGTTTTGGTAAATCTCTATGTAGTTTAAAGAGTAAACCTCTGTGCCATACCTTATCGAAGGCCTGTGCCACATCTAAGAAGATACCAGAGCAAACCTTTTTCCTTTCTAATGTATTCTCAATGACATCTGTAAGCCTGTGAACCTGCTCAATAGTTGAGTGTTTCTCTCTGAAACCAAACTGATATTCTGGGATAAGGTTTCGTTGTTCTATGGTTATTTTCAATCTTTTGAGCAACAGCCTCTCAAACAATTTCGCTAGTGTTGGTAGAAGTGAAATTGGCCGATAAGATTTTCTATCATTCGGTGGCTTGCCCGGTTTCGGAATCATTATTACTTCTGCTACTTTCCACTGCATTGGCACATGTTTTTTCCTGATGATCGCATTGATTATGTGCAGTAATTTACGGGTCCCTTTTTCAGGCAGCTCCTTTATTATTTGCCCTGTTATCAGATCGTAACCAGGAGCTTTCTTTGTTTTTATGTTCTTAATTTCAGCTTTTAGTTCTTTCAATGTTACAGGCCTGATATCTTCGAAATCAGATATTCTGGGCGTATCAGTAGTGTTTTCGTAACTGGTCTGCCGACCTAGAGGTTGAAATGTTTCTTCAAGATGTTCAGCAAACAGGTCAGCTTTATCTTTCGCACTTCTAGCCCAGTTCCCATCGTTTGTTTTGATTGGAAGGATCTGCGTTTTTGGTCGTTTTAACCCTTTTGTTGCTTTCCAGAGGGAATAGTCGGTATCTTTAGTTGGGGCTAGAGAACAGAGATATTTTCCAATTGTTTCATTTTTCACTGCTTTTATGAGTACCTTAAGTTTGACGCACAAGTTGTTTAAGGTGGTTTTATCTTGCGGCGCACGTGTATTCTGCCATTTCTTTCGGGCTTTTCGTTTTTCCTGCACTAATTCTCTTACTTCTATTGGGTAAATAATGGCGTTTTCTTTCCTGGATGATAATTTGGGGGTGCATTCCCAAGCAGACCATTGTATGACATCAAGGAGCCGGTCTAGTTCCTCTTCTATTTCATATTCACTTTTGATTGGCACTTGAAGTTCTATTTTTTCCTCCACTAACTGCTTAAACAATTCCCAATTTGTTTTGTTGTTTGTTAGTTGTGGTGAATTTGTTTTTTCTATTACATTTTCACTAACCGTCATAATAACAGGAGAATGATCAGATATTAGACTTTCATCATTTTCTAAGAAGATGTAGCGTTCCGATATGCCTTTAGTGATGTTGAAATCTATAAGGTCTGGGATTTTGTTAGGATCTGTTGGCCAGTACGTTGGTTTCCCTCCTGAGTAAAATTCACAGTTTGAGTATTGGCCAGCTGCAAGTAATTCCTTGCCTTTTGGAGAGGTTAATCTTGAACCCCAGAAGGTATTTTTTGCATTAAAATCACCTCCGACAATGAAGTTACTTCCTAATTTCTGGAACAGATTAATGTAGTCTTCTTTTTTTAGGTTATACCGTGGGGGGCAATATATTGCAGATATATTACAGGTGTTGTGATGACCAAATTTAACCGTCACGGTGGTTACTTGCATGGATTCTTTTTCTATTTTTAATTCTTCATGATGTTTGATATTATCCCTAATAAATATAGCTGACCCTCCTCTTGCTCGTTCTGCAGGGTGTGTGGTATGGTAACAAGTATATCTCCGGATTGATACATAGGAGCTGCTGGTAAAATGTGTTT
This sequence comes from Nephrotoma flavescens, assembly GCA_932526605.1. Lineage (NCBI taxonomy): Eukaryota > Metazoa > Arthropoda > Insecta > Diptera > Tipulidae > Nephrotoma > Nephrotoma flavescens. Next base: position 191,383,377 of record OW052221.1, read on the forward strand.
CTGATATTAAGCATATATCAATTTTCTCTGTATTTAGAAATAGCTCTAATTCTTCTAGGTGTTGTGTTAATCCGTTTGCATTCCATATAGCTATTCTTAATGAGTAGTTTTGATGTCTGGTTTCTGTTCCGCAATTATGAGTTGAACTAGGTATTGCAGACATTATTTATTTTTAACTATTTTGGAACTTGGTATTTCCAGCAGGTTAAGTCGATTCAGAATTAACTTATTTAGTTTATTCTGTTCCTCAAGGCTATTTAGAATTGCTTGGACAGTGTTTTTGAAATTTTCGGTACCGTTTGCCTCATTTTCTTTTGAATTTGAAGCGGCCTGTGCATATGTATAATTCTCCCTACGCATAGATGATTCGTTTCTTGCTCGATTCTTGTTTGGATGATTTAGAGGGGGTTTGCGTGCCTGATCCCTCATTTTTGCAGCTGCTTGGCAACCTCACATCCTCGGTAGCTGGCTGGATGCTGCCCATTACAATTTATACATTTTGCTGGTTCTTCTTTTGATAGTTTGCAAGTTTGTGTTGGGTGCTTTTCAGCACATTTCACACATCTTGGATCGCGCGCGCAATATCGTTGCGTATGGTTAAAGCCTTGGCATTTTTTACATTGTACTATTCTTGTACTGCCTCTTTTAACAGCTTCGATCTTTACTCGCATGTTGAGTATGCCAGTTATGTTGTAAATGTTTTCTATTTTCTCGGATTTATCAAACGTTAGCATGAACAGGGGAAGCCCTCTTTTTGAAACCGCTTCTAGTCGGTTCTCTCCGCTACGTCTCTCTTTTTTAATAATGTTTACGGCATCAAGGATTTTAAATCCTTTATTTTCTAGATCCTCCATTATTGAATTAATTTCACAGGTTGGATGTAGCCCTCTTGCCATGACCTTGATGGGACGCTCGTTTTTATTTTCGTACGTGTACCACTGATATTTTTGAGTATTCAGCTTCATTGACAAGTTTCTGTATGCGTTTGGATTTGAAGTGTTAATCTTCCATACATTATTGTTCAGAGCAGTAATTTTATACTCTTGTTCCGTAACAGTACTCATTACACTTTGGATTTCTGAGTAGTTCGTTACTCCTACTATGAAAATCGGTGGTGGGGCTTTTACCTTTGTCTGTGCTTCATTTTGTTGAGCTGGTTGCCGTTCGGATGATTTTTCTACCTCATCGACATTTATTGGTGAAAGTGATTTCTCTTTTGGTTTAGCTGGTTGTTGGTCTAGAGCTATTTGTTTCTTGATGGTTAACTGTTTTCTAGAAACCTCTTTTGAAGTTGATGGTAAAGTTTCTGCCATTTCTGGTGAGTGTTGAGCTTTCCTTTTCTTACTTGGTCTTTTACTTCGTTTCAACATCCAATTTGTTTCTCTTTCCAATTCTTCTTCATCCGTATGGAATGGATTGATTTCATCATCGATTGCAGGATTAGGTTTCGTACCAAGTTCTGCACGTGTTTCAACTGCTTTTTTGAGTTCTTCGTTCTCTTTCTTTAAAATTGTAAATTCTTCTTTCAATTTAGTTGTAAATTCCTTTATTTCTCGTAGTTGTTCACGGAGTTCAGCATTTTCCTTCTCGTACTGAAATATATTTTCAGTTGAAGATTTTGGTGATCTTGGTAATTTGGAACTTCGTCCAAATGGGTTAAACAATGATTGGCCCACCCCAGAATCTATTGGGCCTGCCTCCGAAGAGTGTGGATTTGTCAGCATATCTGCTGCTGTACCACCTGGGGTATTACATTCCGTATTTGTTGTATTCATTGTTTGTTTTAGCCAGTTTATACCACTGGCATTTGGTCAACAAATGTAAATTGTAAACAAATGTAAAACAAATGTAAATTTTATTTTTGTAATGTGAAATAAAATATGCCTTTTTTAATTAATTTTAAACAAGAAACCTTTGTTGTCCGAAAATTTGTTAAAAGTATGACTTAAAAAAGGTCCCATTTTTTCATATAAAAACACATTTCTTAAGTCCACCTTTTTAATTTCAGCCTTTTTTAATTCAGGGAGCCGAAAGTAACCTTAACCAGTTTAATAATCAAATCATTATTCAGCTTGATAAAAACGTAAAGAATAGCATAGACACGATTTTCAAAATTGTACACAAGATCAAAGGAGATACTCAATAAAAATTAAAGAACTTAATGAGAAAACTTGTATGGAAATCTTAAAGGAATATCAATCAAACTCAAGTTAATTGCATTCAGTTTCATATCCAAAGTTTTTAATAAAAATTAATTCGAGATAATAAAAATTGTATGAAGTACACAATTATTAGAGGATATAGAATGTCCAATCAGGCAACAAGAAGTAATTAGAGAATACCATAGGATATCTAATTATAGAGGAGTCGGAACTTATTAACGGACATGTTTTTAATAGAACACCATTACCTATCGAAAACAAAAATGTAAATATTCAGGAATATGTAAACCGACACAAAGAAGATTACGCAAACTTAAAAAAAATATTTTTTGACAGAAATTTGGAAGCAAAACGACAGATCATATCAAAATTAAACGAAAATAGACAAAACTCAAAAAATTTCACACTTGACGACACTATTTTCGAAGAAGATGACCGCAGAAATAAATTGGCTCATAGATTTCAGAAACATAAAGTTCTGAAGGATAATAAAATTACAGTCGATCTTTCCAAAAGAAAATTAAAGCATTGAAAAAATGTTCAGGTGTCTCCAGCCAGTAACTTCACAGTTTATGGGCATCCATAATTTAGATGAGCATCGGGGATTATTGCTAATTAAAACAGGCGAAGCAAACATTATCACAGGCTCATTTAGATTGTTGCATGTGATCGAACTGCATGTGATCGAACAACGACAATATAAAAGCGATAGAATTTAATGTTCTTGACATGAACAAAATGGTAACTGAAAACAAAGAAACCTCTCTTTTCGGAGAACGGATAAAAATTATCAAAGAAAGGATTTTCAGACTTAAAGATTCTTTTTCCCATATTTATCCATACGTACAACTAACATCGAACGAGGTCTAATAGACGGTCTGGGAACCATAATAAAATCAATATCACGATATATGGATAACAACGACTTTATTGAAATTAGTAAAGCTATAGAAATATTACAAACTAATCAAAATACAATATCCAACGTTAATAATCAACAAATTACAAAGTATGGTTGAAAAAAAATGTTCTGGCCGGAAAAGGGATACAAGCTTGGTCGTACATTCAAATCAATCAATAAAATATTATCTTACCTTTATACTGGGCGATTTTTTTAAGCTGAAACTTTCAAATATCCCGGAAAATAAGCACTCTACGAAAAAAATGTCTATTATCAAAATTTAACCATTCCGGAAGGGGGGTCGGAGTTCCTGGGTTACGATAATAATAGTTTCCTGACAAGTCATTTTTCAGTAATTAAAAATTCAAGAAATACAATTTGTTTAACTTTTGCATGAACAGTATCTACCCGGGTAGATATCACAGTTTTTATTTGTCAATAACTCAATGAGTTTTTATTCAATCATCATGCCCGTTCCGCTATGTGACTAATTTTTCAATTAATTTCGGAAAATCTCAAAATAAATATTTTTTTACCATCCTTTAACACTTATGTTGATTTTTATGTATTGTTTCCCCTAATAGTGCGTTCATAACATCGTGAGTTAGTTCGGAAAAAATACTAAGGTAACACACAAAATGTATTAAAACAATAACAAAGATAAAACAATTTCCACTCTAGTTCGGAACTAGTAGGCGTGGTATAAAGCATTTCAAATAATTTGATTGGTTTTGAGTTCTTTAGCGAGTATGGAAATATTTATTTCCGATGCCTTGTACGTAGATAATTATTTTCCGTGCGTTTTATATGAACATTTTTGCTCTTCAGTATGAAAAAGAAGTAAATTACATAGTTTTTAAAGACATTTGTTTTTATTTATACACACAAAAATTAAATAAATGCATATTTAATGTTTATTTGGTATTAAAAAAAAACAAAGTGCGAACAATGTTATATGAATCAACTTAATGTGCACACCTTCTTATGAGAATAATTATATAATGCGGTGAATTCCATGAAATTATGAAATTCACAACATTTTTACAAATATTTTCATAAAAAAATGTGCATAATAAATTAATTCATATGACATTGTTCGCATTTTGTTTGCGTGAATCTATGTTCAACGCATCCAGGTTTCCTACATTTAACACAGGCAAGGCGGGTCACTCGTTTTTTTTTCTGCTGTTGATAGCACGGGTAGCATGCACCCTTCTGTTTTAAGCAGCCACTGACGTCTCGCTCATCTTTGTCGACAAGAAACTCCTCATCACACATACTTCCAATTGGTTCACCTAAAATACACTCCATTGTCCTTTTTCAAGTAAATTTCCCCACTACTCTTCGATTTTGCGATCTCATTCTTATTTGAGGTATGCACAATTGTTCCCCTAAATATTGTAGGAAATTACGCCGCTTTTTACAGCTCCGTCTCCTTGGGGATTATTTTTGATATATATTATCAAGTGCGGCAGTATCCAGCAGATTGTAAAACACAGCTAGTGGCCAACGATTGATTCATCTTTTTGTTGTGTGCTGGCTCAACATCTTGCCCATAGAGGCTACTCCATCTTTCGTTTGATTACAATAAATTACAATTTCCGTGTAGATAACAAAACCACAGCCTTATCCTTTTTGGGCCAAATTTAAACTCAGTCGACACAAATTCTCTAGTTTTTTTGAGGCCTTCAACTTATTCGGTATGTAGCGTTTGTTCTATTTGATTGTACAACAATTGACATTTTCCAATTAATTAATTCTTGGGCTAACGGTAGACTGGTGAATAAAATTGTCGGCTGTTACATTTCGACCACTATTTTTGTAAGGATCAACCAGCTCTTTTAAAATTCACTCGCTTTGATTAACATCTCTTACATTGCCCGCTTTTCCATCTATAACGAAACAATTATTCATCAACAGTGATAGACTCTGACGGTCGAAAATAATGTTTTAGGTTTGCGTTTATCATTTCGAAGACATCCCTTATAACTGCTGCTTTGTCATTAATAAGTCGAGTCAAATCGAATGAAACTTGTTATTTCTTTGAAACGATTTCTTGACACAGTAGCGCGATAAAGCGGAAAAGTATTATTTTTCCAAAGCTCATTGACTTGCCCATAGTTTGACCTATGGCATCCCATTATTAACAAAATTCTCAAATACGCCGAAAATTGTTCTTCTTTTAGTGGTTTCCATACCGGTTTATAAACTATAGTTCTATTGGGATTTTGACTATTAGATTCATTGTAATCTCTTTCTGCCGTTTTATTGGTATTTCTGCAAATAATGTCTTGTGTGGTACTACGTATTATGCAGTAAAAAGTATCCTTTTCTGTCATATTTTTGGTAGCCCGATTGGGACCCACAAACGACGTACCACGAAAAATAGTATGCAGCCACTGACGTTGCAGTCCTGGTGGACTCTTATACCCCACGGTTCCATCCTTGTTTGTAAAAAATCATTTGCTTCTGAAGATGTTCCACCTTCATCACCTGCAACGCTATCGCCTTGCAAACATTCCTCGTCGTCAGATTTTGAATAAGAAGCATCTTGAATTTCAAGCAAATAGTTCTCATCAGGGTCGCAATCTACATCAATTTCTTCTAATTCTCCGTCGTCGCCGGTGTCAACTGCTCTAAGAACTTGTGCATAATAATCTTGCCTTTCCGCATACGATAATCTAAAACAAACACAAGTTATTTAAATATTTACGCACTTTTACTGATATAAAAATAACTATAATTATTTCCGATTTTTCTCAATTTTAGTTTATAATTAAAAACTAAAATAATTACCTGAATACAGCTGCATTTGATAGAAATTTAAAATCACTTTCGTTATGGTCCATATTGTCACTATTTAACACATGTTTTTTATTTCGCAAAAAATGTAATACTTTAATTTAAAAATTTGTTCAAAACTTTAGAAAATCACTCTATCGATTTCGACTTGTTATGTCATCATCAGGAGAATGTACTGATTTGTAAAAGTAAAAATTTAGTTATGTATAGTAGAAAAAAGCCAAAAAAGAAATAAAAGAAGGAGACAAAAAATAGGCAATAAAAATTAATCTAGCTTTGGCATTTGGATCGGGAGGTACCGGGTTCGAATCCCGATAGGGGCAGGATGCAAAAGTGAAATTTCATAACAGATTACGATCTGGGATGAAATGTAACACATCTATGACCCCCTGTCGGAGTGCAAAACTCATGGGCCGACCCATCTTCCATGTCAGTATAGGCTGGCATGGAGCTTGCAATGTGCAGATGGTCTTAAAATCGGTCCTATAGCCGTACGTCTTCGATTTGGCAGGTGATGCGTAAAGTAAGACGGAAAAAATAAACCGCGAAAGAGGAGGGAGTGCTTCGGCCCCAAAATAGATGGCATGGACAAAAAAAAAAAAAAAATTAATCTATTGATCAACCCATCTTAATCATCTAAAAAGGGGGAGGAAGATACCAGGTAAGCGATTAGCCCTCGTCTAAGTATCAAAATTCAAGCTATATTGAAGTACATTTATTTACCTGACGTATTAGTCATATTATTACGAGCTTGAGTATAGAACAGAGTGGGATCCGTAATTGTTCGTTATTCGTTGCTATTTGTAGAATTATATTAAGCTCTATGTTATAATTTGAATTTGTCACCAAGTAGTATGCAGCAAATAGTGTTAAAATTATATGGTGACTATATTTTTCCTAAAAAACTAACTCATAAAATACAACCAAATTCGCGGGAACTTTTTCCTAAACTATCCTAAAAATCGAAATAGGATTATTTAGGAAAAACTTCACGTGTTTGCACAATCGTCGGAAGTTTTTCTTAAATCCTAATATTTGTAGGTGTGCGTGAGTATGATATACTTTTTCGGATAAAACAATAAATCCAATAATTTAATCATCTATAGAAAGTTATTATAGCCAAGTTAGTTTTAAAAATTTGAATTCCGGAAAAATTTTGTAAAATGAAGATATTTTGACGTATAGCTACACGATGCCATCATTCTAACTAGTTTATGTGAGTTTAAAGATAAGCAAACGTCCGACAGCTTAAATAATTCCGAACTGGCAATATAACAATGAAAGGTTCTTTATATTTCTGAAAAAGGAAGACCATTCTAAAATATATCGGATTCAAAAAAATTTAAAACCTAAACTAGTTTTAGATTGATTATCTTAATAACTGTCGCAGTGAACTTTGTTGTAATACAATTAAATTGTTTATGGCTTGGATTGATTTATTGAAATATCTAATTACCTATCTTATATATTAATACGCTTAATTTTTAGTTTGTACTCCCTTTTTAACCTATTTCCCGTGCGCATATCTTAATGAAACATATATCAGGTGAAAGGTATTTTTTCATATATGAATAGAGAATATATGTTTTATTAGGTAACGTGCACGGGAAATATGTGTAAAAGCCAAGAAACGTTTTTCCTACATCTTATATATTAATCACAACGCCAGAATGTCATGACAAAATATGTTTGTACTGAACCGTCATTACACCGTGACAATACAGAACAAAACAGAGAACATAAAATGAATTTATATACTACAAACATTTTGGTGTTAAGAGGTGTGAGTGTAAAAATAAAATTTTATCATGGCACTCTATCGTGATGACAAAATTTTGCGAGTGATGATCGACCTTAATATACTTACACAAACATAATATCTATGGAAAGTTTGGAATAATTATTTCCGTTCGATTTCAGGCAAAAGTCATGGGATCTTTTAATTTATGAGAAAAGTTGAAGTGGGAAGTTTCGTCCCGATATGCGGTTCATTTGTGTCCCAGTATATTTCGTAACCGGATAATTTATTAAGCCCTTAATTTCATGCTTGAAATAGCGTGACGTGTTTCTGCTTTTTGTGAGGTCGTAAGTCGACTACATAATCTACATAAATGCATTACTTTTGGTTACGTTGTTAATGCGAGATATGCTTTGGAAAACGTCAAAATTATTCATATACAAAAGATCCGCGGTCCTTTTGTACATTCCTTATTAAATATTTAGATTAAAGTTGAGCGCCTCGGTAATTGTGTGCTTTTCCCTTTTGAGATTTTAATATTTAGAAATGACGCGTTTCGACAACATGTATGCGAGTGCAAATGAAGACCAGAAGCGCGTAATTAATGAGGTCCGAAGCGCGCTTGAATCTGAAACCCTGTCAGCAAAGGTCTTCTACGTTGACGCTCCCGACGGGTGTAGCAAGACATTTGTATTGCAATCACTCATTGCATTTATCAAGGGGCGTGGCTTGGAGTCCATTTGCTCCGCCTTCACTGGAATCGCCACGAGCTTGATGAAAGGTAGGCGTACGCTACATAATATTTTCAAACTGTCGGTTCCAATGCATGAGTCATCAGTTTCATCAATGAAGCCAGACTCCTCGCGCGCTGCCAAATTGAAAAGCGCGAGACTCATCATGGGAGATGAGACCAGCATCATGCCAGGGGCAGCGCTCACAAACATAGACAGACTATTATGAGATTTGTACAGAGGAAAGCCGGAAGAGGGTGTTCTATTCACTTGATAAAACATCCTCATGTGTGGTGACTTCCGAAAGTGCTTGCCTGTAGTACTAAAAGCGGAGCGCGCGAACTTGCGAATCAAGCATCAAGTTGAGCCTGCTTTGGAAATTGGTAAACAAGTTTACACTCACCAAGAACATGCGCATCGATGAAGATGAGGACGAGTTTACGCAATACTTGCTTTCTGTTGGAAACGGCAATGCTAGAACCGAATCGATCACACTTCCGGTGTGCTTTTCCAGTTCTCAAAATGTGATCGATTTCGTGTATGGTAACATCAACACAACATTAGCCGAGGGAACCATCGAGGAGCGCGCCATCATTATACCCAAGAATGATGATTGCACGCTAATCAATCAGCAGGTGTTTGACCTCTTGCCCGGAGGACAAGAAAACAAACTTAGTGTTGATAAAGTTGAGAGTGACGACATGAATGAGGAACTCCGCCTACCCGTCGAGTTTCTCAACAAGATTGAGGGGTCCATCTCGCTAAAGGTAAACACGATCGTTCTTTTGATGAGGAACCTAAGCACTAGCAAGGGTCTTATCAATGGAAAACGCATGCGAGTCGCAAAAATAAACCGCTACAGTCTGGAATGTGATTTGCAGACTGGCTTCTCAAAAGACGAGCGCGTTCTCATCCCACGCATGAAGCTCTCACCCTCGGAAGGCACCTTTTCATTTAAAATGTCTCGCCTCCAATTTCCGGTCCAGCTTGCGTTCGACATAACCATCAACAAGAGTCAGGGCCAAAGCTTGAAGAAGGTAAGAGTGTACTTGCCGGTCCCCGTATTTACACACGGTCAGCTGTATGTGGTTTTTTCACGATACCGCTCATTTGACGGACTCAAGGTGTTTTTGGTTGAGACAAGCGATCAATCAGCAAATCGAGACGGGCGCATCATAACAAAGAATGTTGTTTTTGTAAAGATTCTACGCATGTAAATTGTAATGTAAATTCATATTTTATTATTCTTTTGTACATTTCTTATTAAATATTTAATAGCGTATATGAATTTACTTTATTTTTGATAAAAGTGCATCAAATTTACATCTTAAAAAAAACTTCTTAATCATTTCTTAACCAAAATTCAATAAAATGTAATCATGTGACTGATTATTCAGGCACAGGTCAGCTAGTTGTTTAGTGAAAACCAAAATAGTTTGAACTTTTATCTGTTGTTAATTTAAACAATATTCTTTAACAAAAAAACACTAAAATATTGAAAATAATTTGAATAAATTTTTCCTAGTGGTAGAAAAACCGTAGTCAAATACTAAACGCACTTTTGAGTTGTTCATGATCAAAACTAACAGATAAACACCGTTCCATAAAAAAATCTAGGGGCCCCGGGTGTTTTAGTAATCAAAATATGCGAATATTTATGGAACGGTGTTTATCTGTTAGGTTTGATCATGAACAACTCAAAAGTGCGCTTAGTATTTAGCTACGGTTTTTCTACCACTAGGAAAAATGCTCGGAAAAACCATACGATACGCAAATTTACCTCTTCACAAATTTTTTTTACTAAAATACTCGGAGCCCCTAGATTTTTCTATGGAACGGTGTTTATCTGTTAGTTTAGATCATGGACAGCCAAAAAGTGCGCTTAGTATTTGGCTACGGTTTTTCTACCACTAGGAAAAATGCTCGGAAAAACCATACGGTACGCAAATTTACCTCTTCACAAATTTTGTTTACTATTATAGATATTGAAGATTTATATAACTCAATTACGAAAACATATAAACCAGTACGTTAGTATAGTATTTGCAGAACTTGCATTTATTACGAATATTCGTTATAAGCAGGTTTTACAAATGCAGTCAAACAAAATTAAAGTTTTTTGTTTATTTAGGAAGGTTTAGGAAATACTTCATCATCATACAACCAAAGGATTCAAAACTTAGATAAAACTAATCACATATTATATAATTTTCTCTATTGTACAATGCACAAAGCACCTACAACATAGAATATATTTTGGTGATTCAACGTAATTCTTCCATTCGATTTTTTTCTCAACGAACTCTCTCGCGCTAAACGAACGATAAAAAATTATCGTGAAGTTACACTCACTGAAGAATCCACACAACATGCAATAAAACTCATTGAAACTACTAAAAAATATAAAATATAAAAACATTTACATGATATGTTAAAATATCTACCGGGGTAAAACGTGTTAATTTTAATTCAAACGTATTACAGAATCGTATGCATAGGTTCTCAGTAGGAGAAATCGAAAAAAATGTAATATCATTATTACAGCGCCATCTACCATGAATCGAAAAATATATTTCAAAGAAAACTTGGGATTTCTGTAAGCCGTAGAATCTGAATCGGCAATAAAAATATAAGAAGAGGAGGAGGGGTACTATTTTAACACTAATGTATGTATTCACAGTTGGACCCACAGATACATGTATGTATCCACACTTGTAAAAACGAATATTGTTTTTTAGACTGTTCACATATCAGGACATATAACCCGAAAATTTCATCACCCCCTTCCCCCCTCCCCCTACTACTCTCAATTTTTATATATATAACCGCCACAAAGAAGCCCGGATTTAACACGATTATTTTTTGTGAGGTTATTTGAGAAATAACAACATTCGAGTTGAAATTGAGGTCATTGATCCGCTTTTGTTAGAAAATGTCATCGTAAATTTTGATGTTCGGATGCAGGCCTGTAGACGAGGCCGTGGTGGTCATATGAACGATATTGTTTTTCATACATATATGGCACATAACCACCGTTCCTTATCAATAAAAATTTTTGACTTTTCATCCCAAAATGTGTGTTTTATATATACATAAATTAAAAAAGGACTAACAGATGGCCCACACTGTACTTTATAACCGATCGAAAATTTTAATTCATTTCGTTTCTCCTTTTTCATTAAAAAACCACATTCCAGAAGAATATGTAACGATATGATGTGTATATCGTTACACAAAACTTGTCAGGTTATTTTGTGTGTCATGTGACAATGCGATTTCGGACAAAACAAAGAGGAAAACAATGTTGCTTTGATGAAAGTGCTTAATGCTCATGCAATTGTCGACGGTTGTTGTGTGGGTGTTAGGTATAATTCTCGGTTATACACTTAGGTACATACATTTTGGTTATAATGTATATATATACCCCATTGCATCAATGTTTTGATGGTTGAGTTATGACTGAGTGCTCGGTATAATAAATAATATTTTTGCGTGTGTACATCTTAATCCAGATGACCAGAGATGATTTGTACGTTTTCTTTTTTTGTGCATAGTGGCAGTTCGCATATCCGCTCCTGGATGTATATAAATCGCTTAAATGGTATTCATTGTTACTCTCTGTACTTATATTACCTATGCATTACCTATGCATTTTATATTCTCCCGACACATACAATGATTTAACATGAACCTATGAGTTGTTTGAAGTGGAAATAGCAATTCATTCGCATTAGAAAGTTCAACGTAAAATTAACAAATTAAGTGATTATTATTGAAAACAGTGTTTTGTACATTGAAAATATCAAGTAGATATTTATTAAATAAATTAATTCAAAGTGAATTCATATAAAAGTAAAAAAAGTTTGTGTTTAAGTGCTATAACTATATAAAGTGGGAACCGCAACTATAGAAGTGGTGTAATTTATAAAAGTTGGTCGACAAAGCGACATTGTTGTTTCCATCATAAAGCGCTTAATCTATCTTTATTGCGTAGAGGTACGTTAAAATTTATACTACTGTTTTTGATTAAATCATGCATTTCATCAAAAATATATCGTTAAATTATCTTGCGTGAAAATTAACGGCTTTTGTTGTCTCGTTGTACGTTCTTGCTTCATCTAGAACAAGCCAACACCCGCGGACGAGGGATACCGAAAAGTGGACGACCTCACACCGCCTTTCAAATGGCCTTGTAGTGAACGCTATACCTCAATAGTTGTAGCGCAAAAATCGTGCGACATCATTTGCTCAAGTGCAACCGTGCGCAGAATTTATTTGTGGGTGATAACAGTGAAACTTGGGATAATAGTTATCGAAAAACACTATAGAAGAAATATTCTAGCTTTAACCTTGTATTGTTTAATTTTGTTAATTAAAGTTTTAGTTTTGGCTTCAGTCGCAAGAAACTGGGAAACAAAGGAAAAAAAAAAAAATTTGTTACACTGTACCGTCCGTTGGTCCTAAATGAATACTTAATGGCAACGGGGAAAAGAATGTTCATTATACAGTTTTTTTTTCTCTTTGTCTTCCTTGCGAAAATAATTTAATCTTAAGATCTTAATTCTATTTATTTGTTAGTTTTTTTTATCTTATTGCATTTTTCTAAAAAAAAAAAAAAAAAAATTTAAATTAGTTTAAATTATTACATACTATATCTTATCTCGCTATAAATAGCTTGTTCAGCATATTTAGTTTATTCGAAATTATCATATACATTGCATGTTATTCGGTCGCGAGCATTTTTTATCGCTTTATTCACAGGGGTGTCAAAGAACTGCGGAAAGCGCTTTCATCAGGGACGTGATAAACCGGTGGTAAGTTTTTTTGGTATTAGGTAATTTTACTAAATAACATTTTTAATATTTGGTATCATTCATTTTGATAAACTAAGTATAATGGATAATATAATATATTACAATATATATTTGATTTTTTTTTATAACAATTACTTTCATATAACATTTTATTTAATTCTGTGTTAGTCAAATTATAATTTTGTCTTGCCTTTCTTTTGTTTATTTTTTTTTCCTTTTTTTTGAAAGTCCAAAATAGATGGAATGAATATAGTTATATATTTAAAAATTTTGTTCTTTTATTTATTATAATTAGTATTATTATTTTCTTTTGGGTACATCTACATATATAGAGATTTTCTTTAAAATCCATTTTTTTTTCTATTTCTTAGTTACTAATTATGAATTAGCATGACTGGCTAATTAGTTCAACTTTTGTTGGGATATAGCAATTCGAACCAGACTTAAAGACCCGGTGGTTTGTAAGGTTCAAGTGATATTTGGGACATTCCTTCATACGGTTCTCTTATTTTTTTTTGTATTCTCATTTCGCATTAGACGGTTATTCCAGATCCTATTTCAAGCTGTAACAAGACCCACCCAACGACCCAGAGCATAGCCGCGCTAGTAAAAACCGTCGTACAGTATTGATAGGATAACATTTTTTTTTTCTATCGTAACCACCTTGTGTTGCTATCACCAGATCAATGTCATCGAATCCAGTTAGGCAACATAGAGGTGGCATTACAAATAAAATTAACTTTTGAAAGAATTTTCCTCTTTTAAAATGCTAGTTTGATTTCGGTCATTGCTAACCAAAATAAGATAAAATTTGGTTTAAAGCACTGGACTTGGATTCTAAACTGAATTTTGGTCAAAATTGCGCTATTTTACACAGCATCCCAAATCCCCTGAAATATATTTGCAACGGGAACTTCTCTTCCCATTCCATTTTTTAATCAGCATGACACCAACTTGCACATAATCACATATTAAATTCTACTACAAATACCGACAAAATTCAATTTCAGAACGTTCACGTCATCGCGTTCGAACGTAAAACATGCTGCCAAATAAAATATAAATTGACCAAAAATGTTCTTTGCATTATTGTGTCGATATAAGAATATAATAAATAAAAGAACATTTTAACTTTTATGACTTTTCATTTCACGTCTTATATCTAACAACAACAATAATAAACCATCTTTTACCAATCGACACCTGTCATGAAATATTATTATATATACGAGTATATAGAGAGAGAGAAAGAGGAAGAAAGGATGATAGGAAAAAAAATCGACCCAGTCAACCAAGTAACAATACACCTAAGAAAATTAAGTGACTTCGAAAATGTCGATAGTTTCGTATTATTCTGGAAAAGTTATAAAAAAACTAGCAACACCAACAAAAGAATACAAAAAGTAAAACTTTTATGTTAGAGTAAGCAACAGAAATACACCTTTGAACTACCTTTGGTACAATACGTATACAGTAAGTGAAAATTGCACAGAAAAGAAAATCTTCAATTGAAAAGTTTGTGAAATTTATGACTTTTTGTTGGTGTTTCTGATGTTGCTGTTGGATTTCATTGCCATCGGAAATTAAAAGGTGGCATTTTGATTCTATGATGATTAATCGAAGATCACACACAAAGTACGTGGTTAGAAATCTGAAATTTAAAAACGAAATTATCTAGGATCTTCTAGCATTATAAAATACACATCCAAGCATATATAAAGTGACTAATCGGATTTAATTTAATTTCTGTTATATTTCATCTTCTTAATATTTAAAGAAACCTAAATTGCATTTAAACGAGACGACGAAGCAACGTCTTTTCGTATTCTCAGGATTTCGGTACGTGTATCGCACATAATTCGATAGGATTCATTTATTAAAATTGAATTCGTCTAAATGACAGAAATATATTTATTGATTTCAAATAATTTGATTCGAGAATAAGGTGTAGAACATTTTGTATACTTCTCGTAAATACTATGTGCTCGTATGATATCGATAAGGAGTAATCTATATACGAGAGATAAGACCATATTAAAAAAAAGTTAAGAAAAATTCTAATCACGAATTGATTTTTTGCCTTATTTTTCTTCTTCTTCTTCATCGCCTTCTTTATACGTTATCCATATATGTATATGGTTTTAGTTATCAATTTCAATAGTTTTATATTGAAATTGATTGATTGATGGATATACGGTGAACCTATTCATTCCTCTATATATGTATATTATACACCATTTCCTTATTTTATTTAATAGCATCGGATGTAGCACACATACAAACACGATATCTAGAATTGATTATAGTTGGGAATAACACGTTGGGAATACAGTACATACACCCATACGTATATGTAAGTGGATTTCGATTAAAATTTTAAGTGGGAAAAAATTGCGACATGTCCCTGGAGTACATATCGTATAAAGTGGGGTATAAAATAAAATACCACATTCCATAATAATGAGTGTTAGTAAGAAAACCTACAAAATATCTTAAGAATTCAGATACGGCAATTAGAACAATGCCCCATAACATAAAAACCATAATTTTTACATAAATTCTGGTATATATAATACGGGCATATTCTGAAATATGTATGTAGTCTAATGTATTCATCCCAAAAATAGAAAACCTAGAACTAAAATTCTTTAAAGAATAAAATTTTATTGTGATTCATGTTATAAAACTGCATCAGCAGCAACAAACAAATTACAAACAATATAAAAACGAATCCGTATGTAACTATACGAGAAGCTCTACAACTGTACTCGTGTAGTATGCATATATGTACACATCTATACATATACATACTGGAAAACACAGAAAAGCAATAAAAAATCCCACTAAAAAAAGTTTTAAAAGAAGTAAAATAGAAAATTTCCACAAAATATAAAAAACTATTTAAAATTCATTTGAAAAAGGAAGCTCACAGTTTTTTTATTTTATTTTTTTTATTTGAAGTCGTAAATGCACAAAACCGCAAGAATCCATACGTGTATGTAACACAAGAATATCACGTGCATTTCACTTCTTGCTGTTTCATTTCAGATAATTTCCCGGGAGAGACATTTACTCGTGCTTTTCTAATTTGTAACCGTTTGGACTGTCAAACTCACTCGCGTATTATTATATTAAAGGTACGGTAAGGAGTATAAAGGTAGCATTTCCAATCATAATATTGTAATAGCGATCTAATAGTGTTCTTGAAAATGCATATTAAAATGCATGTCAAATTTCTGAAGTTGTTTAAAAAAATATTTTCAGACACCCGACTCTAGGCTTTTTAGCTAAAAATATAGTGTTACGACTCCATGGTCCTAACATTCATTTCACTTCCTTATGAGTGTTTTTTTTGGGGGGTTTTTATTCCATGGTAATGTAATATTTTGTCTGATAGCAATGCCACTTGTGTTCGAACACTTGTCACTTGTTGTACTAATATATTTTGCAACGTGTGAAATTGCCTTTATATGTTAAGTTCTTGTTTTTCCCAATACCATAATGCCGCGCGATCGTCGAGTAAATGAGAGAGCGAGACCAACGTGTTACCTGTGTGTGTGTGCAAAGCGATGCGCTCTAGAGGAATATTTTTGTTATATGTTTCTCGTTTGCATCAATGTAAATTGATACAAACGAAAAACCGAGAAGAAAAAAGATTCTTCTAGAACGTTTTGGCGTTGTTTTGGTGCGAGATTTTTTTTTCTTGTTAAGGGAGTCTCGTGTGGATTTTGAATAAATAAAGTCGATTTAATTTTTTGAGTTTGTGATCCGAGTTTTTTCTGTGTTAAAACTCGAATTTTCCAACCATTTTGTTTATGGTGGTAATAATAAAAATTAGAAAGATAATAAAAATCATTTGGGGAAAAAAGTTGAGTTTAAATTGGTATTGGAGGGATGATGGAAAATTGTCCCAACATCAGTTTTTTTTGTGGATGGATAGCAAAGCAACGTTGAAGTGGAATTTACTACATCAAAGTGTTTTGGGTTAAACGGTATTTGAACCTTTAGTAATTACCAAATTAGCTGTGATTTATAAGTGACGTGGCCTGATTGGTACGAAGGCGCCACATTTTTATTTGCAGACGGCCAACAGAGGCTCGTACACAATTTACTGGTTACCACGCATCAACCTGTACCGCACAACTTACGAGTGCCGCATTTTCCACGAATACTGAACAATTTACTGGTTACCCCGCGTCTACGGGTACCGCACAACTTACGCGTGCCGCATTTTCACGGGTACAGCACAATTTACGGGTGGCCAGTTGAGGCCATTAAACTCCTCGATTTACGGCGAGTCACCGCTCAACGAGTATTGCGGTTTATGAGTTGCATATTTGGCGAACCAACGCACAACATCTTCGTGAACGACTAGAAGACGCCCAAAGTTCCGAGTGGGCGCCCAAAGGAGCCACCTTACACAAGGCCGCAAAGGTAACGGCGATAAGACGCCTAACGGTCCAGGTGGGAGCACCTGGGGCATGACGGCCACCTTACAAGGCCTCAACGGTAACGGCGAGAAGACGCCCAACGGTCCGGGTGGGGGCATCTGTGGCATGACGGTTCAAAGCCGCAACATTGGAGGTAGATTTTGTTATTTTTAATTCTTATTAAATATTTTAAAAAAAATGTTCCCTTTAAATTCCAATTTAAAAAAAAAAAAAATAATATATTTTCAATTTTCCATCTTTTAATTTATTTTTATAATTTCAAATATTATTCAATATTTGATAATAATTTAAATGTTATATTATATCAAATTTTAATCTAGCACCAAAAGATTTTGGTCTCGCGCTCGATGCACGTGAGTGCCCCCGAAATTTATTTTCGTTTTTTTTTTGCAGCGATAGGTACATTTTCACCTTTAGGGATTTTTTGGGGAATTATTCTTCCTTTTCGAAAATAATAAAAAAAAAATTAAAAAACCTCGCACAGCGTGTAATTCCGGGCATTTGGTTTTCAATTATTTTAGTTTCTTGTGTTGACCTCTGTTTGTTTTGCTCCATGTTATCTTGATTATTTCCCTTATTTTCTTATGATAGTTAGCTTGAAATATAAAATGAATTGCTAAAATTTTTACGGCTTCGGTATGATGGGAGCGGGGATTCCGTTCCGTGTCGGCGTGTTGTTTGTGGTCCCTTGGTGCCCGCATCCGATTTCAAAACCAGCGATCGGCGCTGTTTGAATTCGAGGAGATGCGCGCACCAAGGCACCTCTTTCGGTTATAATTATCTTGTTCGGTTCCTCCGGCCGACAAATTTCGGCGGAACTCCGGGTTTTTTATTATTTGCGCTTTTTAATTTTTTTCAATTTTCTGTAATCACAGATGACATCTGCGGAATGGTGTTGAACCATGCTGTAACAAAAGTAGAAAGTAAAATTCCAACCCAAGTGCCTGTTCTCATTAATAAACCCCAATCATGGTAAAGACATAAAGAGATTAAATACGAACCTTCTGTTCACTAAATACCTTTTAAAACAACAACAAGACAATAATTCATCGCCATAAAACAACAGGCTTCATTCGATAAGGATGGATTTGGGTACGCTGTTGAAACAACAAGAAGCGGTAGCAGAGGAAATACAGCACCTCCATACCAATCATAAAAAGGATGGAGAACAACGAAAACCCATAAAATCCATCTAGAGTACAAAAATCCGGATCAACAACTAACAACATCAACTAATCCGTGACGTGAACTGAACCATCAATATATACTTTGAGTCGGGACATTTCGAAAACATATGAGGCCTTTATCGAAGAGATTAACCAACGACCTAGTAATGGTTCATGAAGCACTCCAAACGAACAACAACCAGGTACTCAGATAGTCGACAAAACAGAAAGTAGTTTAAACGGTATTTTAAATAACAAGGTATCACAATGCAGAAGCCACGAGAAGATAAAGAAGCCACTATATGCATTCGAGGATGAACAGAACACAGAAAGTTACTTTAAGGAGAGATATTACGACCATATATCACAATCATATTATACAATGACACAGTAAAAGCCGTCCAATCTTTGTTAAAATGAACAAAATGTGGCAAGGGAAATCCGTTGGAAGTGAAATTTTTAATAATTGGTATACTACACTTTAACGGAGGGCACATGAAATGGATGGCAGGAATCAACAACGTATAGAACTTTAGCCAATCTTATGAAATTTTTGTAAAAGCGATTTAACGCATTAGAATCAATGTTTCGCGAAAAATATCAAAATTCACAAAACTTCAACCCCCACTCCTAAAAATAATCCAACAGTAGTACCCTTGTTAACAACAACACAACAAAAAAAATAGCGTATCGCTATTCCAACTCTGCAGAAATTGCCTAGAAAGCAACCACCCAACAGTTGTCTGTACATTAAAATCAATCATTTAAGCAGTGCACCATGCGGTGGCCGACATCGGCTGTCGTTACATATACTAACAAAAAAGATGATAACAATTGAAGAACAACGAACGAATAATCGCACACATGCACACATAATAACAAACTGCTAAGGAGCAATATGGGTAAGTGCTCACCAACAGCCACTGACAGAGACTTCGGTATATTCGAGGTTTTTATGTCTATGATTTCATGATACTGTTAACGTTAGCCAAGTCGCTCCAGTCGAAAAATGTCGATAATGGAGATTCGGCTGTAACAGCAAAAACAAAACCCTAGAAATGTCGATAATGCAGATTCGATCGTAACAACTAAAATGCATCAGCCGAAAAATGGCCATAATGCAGATTAGACTGCAATAACAAAAATTTATCAGCCGAAAAACTTCGATAATGCAGATTCTAAAACAATTTATATTATTCGCCTCTAAAGTCGGTAAGGTAGATTCGTATAAATAGCCAGTCAAAAAATGTCGATAAAGCAAACAAATAATTTTGGTGTTAAACAGTAATTTCTTTTTAAACCAAAAATGTTTATTTCGGTTCATCAACGTATATTATTCAAAATAAAAGTTTTTTATTAAATGCATTAGAACTTTAATAAAAAAACTATTTTAATTCTGAGAAAACTCAATGGCGTATATCATTCGAATTTTCAAGTCAATTTCTATGTGAAGAGTCCGAAAATTTCTTTAAAATAGATCGCACACACAAAAAATTCAAAAATTTCAAAATTTCTAAAAATTGACCGTTTAAAGTGTCATGGCTGGAAATAGATTCAAATGACAGGTCTTAACCATGCTCATACCGTGAAAAAATTTCAAGTTAATTTCCATGTTGGAAATCCGGGAAAACTCAATTGAATATATCGCACACACAAAATTCGAAAATTTCTAAAATTTGACCGTTTAAAGGTGTCATGGCTGGAAATAGATTCAACTGAAAGGTCTGATTAATACTCACACCTGGAAAAAGTTTCAGGTTGATTTCCTTGTTAGAAGTCCGGGAAAATTGAATATATCGCACACACAAAACTTGAAAATTTATAAAAATTGTAAAAGAAATTATTTTTCGACATAACATTTGGATCTATATTATCGACATCATTCGGCTGTCATTTAGTCCTATTTATATTAAATCTGCATTATCGGTATTTTTCGGCTGGGTATTTTCTGTGCATTTTTTAACCTTTCTATATATGTTTGCGAACATATTCCAATGGCGAACAACCGAATTTTTGTGGACTCTCTACATCAAAATTGACCTGAAATTTTATACAGACGTGAGCATCAGTACGACTTTCCATTTTAATCTATTTCTAGCCATAACAATTTTAAACGGTCAATTTATAGAAATTTTCAAATTTTATGTGTGCGATATATTCAATCGACTTTTCCCGTGCTCTCCACATGAAAATTGACCTGACTTTTTTAAATGATAATTATAAGATGTCACTTCATTTAAAATATTCTTCAAACATGTAGATGTATTTCTAGATGTTCTAGATGTTCACATTTCACGTGTAGCCTACCCAAACATCGAATATAGCACTTAGAGCAATTTGGTTTGGTATATTATTAATTGTTTCGAATGAAAATTTCTTATTTTAAATGTTTCAGTTGGTTTTTTGAACAACGAAATAAAATTTTCTGATTTGCCAAGGTAATCCAACATATTTAAGTTTAAGAGCTAAGAGGAAAAATAGAGTTCTGGAGGTGAATCGACGACGACCAGTTCAAGGAGATTTAAAATAAAATTAAGCAAATGGTGGCCTGCCTCGACATAAACACATCGCAAGGTATTTCAGAAGGTCAACTAGATAAAACGTTTTTAACACAACCAATTGCTAGAAAGTTAAAGGTAATTTTAAAATTTCGACAAGCAGCAGTGCAGCATAATTGTTGGAGCGCCAGGAAGCAGCTCAACACACTCATTTTGGCACTTCATGGGGAAGCTGCAAATGTCTTGCAAACCATTTCCGCAACAAAAATCTGATATGAGCGGGTTATGACTGAGTTGGAGCTAAGATATGGGCAGTCACACATCAAAGAACTATGCATGAATCAACTCTAAATTTAGCGGCAACTACTCGGATACTATATAAGACCTGGAGAGAGAAGTAATGAAATTAGTGCGTCAAGTTTATGGCAATGCACCTGCAGGTGTGTTGAATGGAGTAACAGTGTGTTGAATGGAGTAACAGTGTGTAACGACTCCGTGGTCATAACAATTATTTCCCTTCCTTCTGTGTGTTGTTTCTTATTCGTTCTATGGTAGCGGAGTATTTTGTATAACTACAGTAGCACCTGTTCTCGAGCATTTCGTACTTTTAGTGCTAATGTTTTTTTTTTGCTGTCTCATTGTAAATGGCTCTTTGTATGTTGGTGCCCGTTTTTCTCAATACGATAGTGTTGCGTGAGCGTCGGATAAATGTGGGAGCGAGACCGATGTGCACCGGGTGTGTGTGTGTGTGTGTGTGTGTGTGTGTGTGTGTGTGTGTGTGGGTGTGTGTGTGTGTGTGTGTGTGTGTGTGTGTGTGTGTGTGTGTGTGTGTGTGTGTGTGTGTGTGTGTGTGTGTGTGTGTGTGTGTGTGTGTGTGGGTGTGTGTGTGTGTGTGTGTGTGTGTGTGTGTGTGTGTGTGTGTGTGTGTGTGTGTGTGTGTGTGTGTGTGTGTGTGTGTGTGTGTGTGTGTGTGTGTGTGTGTGTGTGTGTGTGTGTGTGTGTGTGTGTGAGTGTGTGTGAGTGAGTGTGTGTGTGTGTGTGTGTGTGTGTGTGTGTGTGTGTGTGTGTGTGTGTGTGTGTGTGTGTGTGTGTGTGTGTGTGTGTGTGTGTGTGTGTGTGTGTGTGTGTGTGTGTGTGAGTGTGTGTGTGTGTATGTGCAATAGCAGACGACAGAATGTTTTTCTTTGGGTTGTTCTCTTTTTTTATATATTCAAAATATATACGTTCAATTTGATACGCGTTGGAGGGATTGCGAACGTGACGCGCACAAAAAAAGGAAAACAAAAACAAAGAAGAACATTCTAGAAGTTTTTTGGTGCGAGAATTTTGTTTTTTTTAGTCTGATGAGGAGTTTCTTAAGAAAAAGTATCGTTCGAAATTTTGTACAAACTAAAGGCTCTTTTTTTGGTTGTGTCACGAGTCAAATTGTTATTTTACGAGAAAAAAAAAATAAAAGAAGGCTAGTTTTGAATGTAAAAGTCCGGTAAAATTTTTTTGTTAAGAATTAGTTGATTTTTTTTTGTTGACTCGTTTAAAGTTAAAGTTTAGTTTAAAAGGATTTTTTTGGAATTTGTGAACTTAGAGCAAAGTAACGCT
>OW052221.1:191406435-191569675 GCA_932526605.1 Nephrotoma flavescens
ATATATATATATATATATATATATATATATATATATATATATATATATATATATATATATATATATATTGTTGTAATATTATACAGAAATAAAGATTTCTTAAAAAAAAAAAAAAAAATTTAATAAAGTTAAAGAAGTTTGAAAATATAATTTTAAATCGAATAGTTTTGTTTTTAAAAGTGTATATACTCGTATTTTTTACGAAAGAGTTAATTGTATAGATTTTTTTTAGTTTTCGAGGTCATTTTATTTTTTTAAATTGGTATACGACAATACGAGTATTAATGGAAAAATATTTTAAGAAAATTGGTAAGTGTTACAATCAGAAATTAATATGTACAGTACATATATTCATGTATTCTATTATACGCTTACTTATTTAAAACATTAAATTAAAATAAGTTTTCGAAATTTAAGGGACCTATTGAAATACCGCTGAAACCGATACGATAGAAGTGGATAATCTGTCTTCTTGTTCAGATTTAAATCAAGAACGTTTGGTATGATACACTATTGGACAATTATATGATTTTAGTTAAATGAATTTGTCTTAACTTTTTTCTGTATTTTATATATATAAAAAATTGGGAAGACGATGATGATTGTAAGCTATGGTTGTGTAAATCAGAAAACTCTTTGCAGGCGTATTGCAAAGTTTGTTGTATTGAGTTGAAAACTGCAGGTGGAATCACCGATTTAAAACGACACGCTAAGTCGGTAAAACATGTTGCAAAATCAAATGCTATTCAAATGCACAGTCAAATTAAAAGTTCCTTTATCAATCGAAACGACCAAGTGGCAAAAACTGAAATCCAACTAAGCGCATTTTGCTCAGAACATAATATCTCGTTTTTAACGATGGATCATCTTATTCCGGTTCTAAAAGATGCTATTCCTGATTCAGAAATTGTGAAAAAATTGTCATGCAGCCGAACTAAAACTACCGCAATGATTAAGAATGTGATAGGAGCCAGTCAACTGGATGATCTATGTGCATTAATGCGATCCAATTATTTTTCAATCTGCTTGGATGAGTCGACGGACATATCAACGACTAAATTATTAAGTATTGTTGTAAGAACTCAACAAAATGAACGAATTTTAGATTTCTTTTTTGCCCTGCTGAAAATTCAGGTATGTGATGCTGAATCAATCTATGCCAAAACTATAAATGTTTTTTCCGAAAAAAAAATTGATTACAAGTATTATTTGGTTGGTATGGCGGCTGACGGTACCAATGTAATGACCGGTTCAAATCACTCAGTAGCGACGCTACTAAAAAAAGACTGTCCGAATTTAGTGGTGTATAAATGTACATGTCATTCTGTTGCGCTATGTGCTAACCATGCGTGCAGTTTTTTACCTAAGTATGTCGAATCGTGCGCCAGAGATATATATAATTTTATTCAAAATAGCCCAAAAGCGCATTGAACTTTTCTCGGATCTGCAGGCATTGTTGGACTACAAGCCAAAAAAGATGTTACATCCTTCGCAAACTCGATGGCTATCTTTGGAGCAAACCGTCACCCAAATTTTAAGCAGGTTTGATGTGTTAAGGCTGTTTTTTGTTCATGAAGATATCGAAAAATTTGATTCAGTACATCGCATTAATGCCTGTTTAAAAAAAAACAATTCGAGTTGTGTTTAAAATTTTTAAAATTCGTTTTAAATGATATAAATAAATTAAATAAGCTATTTCAAAGCGAGTCGCCTCAACTTCACAGAGTGTATTCGGAAGTGAAACGGGTATTTTTTAAAATACTTCAATATTTTATAAAAGAAGAGCATATAAACGATGAAAACTTAACAGATTCTAGTTTGCTTAACAATGATGAGTTTATGCTAGATTTGAAAAATATTTATTTAGGAGCTGACATAGAGGCTGCCCTTATTAGCAGCCATATATTATCAGATGAAGATGAAACAGAGTTTCGATCGCATTGCTTAACATTTTTCATTGAGCTCTCGAAACATTTAATGAAAAAATTTGACTTTAATGATATTTTATTACAGACGTTAGCTAATATATCCCCAATTAATATAATAATAAAACAAACATATCGTGTACTAACTTGATGATGTATTTCCCTCAAATCATTATAAAAGACGAATATCAAGAAGTTGATGACGAGTGGAGAGAAGTTCGACTTCTCGATTTTCCGGGATTGAAACTAAGCCACACCATGGAAGTTGATATTTTCTGGCAGAATATATTTGAGTTAAAACGCGTTGATGGCAGCGAATGTTTTTCAAAATTAAAAAAAATCATACTAGCAATATTAACAATCCCAGTAGCAACGGCTAACGTTGAGCGGATTTTTTCGAAAATAAATTTAAATAAAACTAAAATCCGCAATAGTTTGCTGCCGTCTACCTTGAGTGGAATTTTACACACGAAAGATTTTTTGAAGAAAAATCAGCAGAATTGCACCAATTTTAAGCCGACTCAAAAAATGTATCAAAAATTTAATGCGGAAATGTATAGAAGTTAGTTATTTAGTTTCTAAGATTTTGTTAATTTAGTGGCTATAATGAAGTGAATTTAATGAATTGATATGCAATTCGTACGAGTAAACCAATATTAGAATTTTATTTTTGTGATATTGAAATTTTTGTGATATATGTATGTAACTATGTAGTTTTTATGAGTTTATGACTGAATCATAATAAATAAATGAAAACCATACAAAATATTTAGTTTTATTAAATTAATTACCGATTCTTTCAATTTGTCAGTGGTTTTGTAGAAAATTTATAAAAACAGATTTTATTGGCCAAAAACAGATTTTTTTCGAAAAATGTACAGATTAAAATTAAAATCATTTGGCAGCACTGCAGTCACAATATATTATATATACAAGTATGTAATTATGTATATACATAATACTCTTTCTCTTACGTACATATTTATATTTAATATAAATACCTATGTACGTAAAAGAAACAGATACTTTCAAACGATCGATAATAATAAACGGGTAGCATACGTTTTCTTTTTCGTTTGTGTCGTACACAAACGAACATTTAACATATAAAATATTGTTTATGAAATTTTACTTTGGTATGAAAGAGAGTTATATATTAAATAGCTAAACTATCTTATCTCTGCTAACATAAATTCCAAAACCCCTATAATAACTGGGTATGTAAATTAATAATTTTAGTTTCATATACATCGCGGTTGTAGGAAAGATCCACATCTTTAATTCTTACTGTGTTAAAACACCAAATTTTTTGTATTGTTTTATTCTGTTCTCTCGAAAATAAAATTTTTTAAATAAAAATCTACATCTCAAAATGGCCTTAAATTCTTTTATTTGCATTTATATTTTTTCATTTCGGATTCACCGAAAAATTTAATGTCGCAGTTAAAATGGATTTTGTCGGTAAAAGGGGAAAGAAAGGAAGGTGAATCCGATCTTATGAGACTACATGTAACACGGCTGTTTAGGTATAATAATTTTTGACAGTTACGTGATAATTTAATTGGATAAAAATTGATGGATGTAATACTCAACAGCAATATTGTATTTTGCTTTATAAAATTAATTAAATACAAAGTTAAAATAAAATAAATAAAATTGTGTTTATGATTAAAATCTGTTTATTTTTAATTATAGCGTAATCTTAAATCATTAAATGATAACAATTTCAATTTTTAACTCAAAATTATTTTAAATGTCAGGAAATTTTATCGAAAAAGTTTATACAGTATTTGGGCAGCACAACGAGAAAAATTTTAAATAAAGAAAAAATTTTCACGTTAGTGTCAAATTAAGGGTAGGGGAAACAATTCGTGATTTTTTCCCGGTAAATGGCTTTGTATTCATATACCATATTTCAGTAATCGAGCAATCGTTGCTCTTGTGTTGTGCATGTATTTTTTAATGATGCACTCAAAGCATTATATTTACTAGAAAGACTAGAAATTTGATTGATGACATGAAATGTTGATTGATGGTCAAATTATTTGATTTGCAATTATTAATATTAGTGTTTTTTTGTATAGTGTGAGTCATTAAATAAATTTTTTTATCGAAGTGCTTATCATGTCCATATTTATTGAGTGCAAATACTTTTATATATTGTTGATTTGGGTTTCCCCTATTTTATCCAACGAGCTTGGCAAATTTTCTACATTGGTACATAACGTGGTCAGCATAGATTCGAAAATTAGAATGCAATTAAAATAAGAATCAAACTGGATCTGAAATTCTGTTTAAAGACTGCTTCTAGCTTGTTAATCGGTGACATACTTGATTCCGGCAACATCGTGCATTTATAGGCGTTCTTAAAAATAGTTATTAGATAAATCACTTTTGAATTTAGTTTTCATCTGATACCTAATTTCTTACCTATGTTTCAACCGCATCCGCCGTAAACATTTTGTCTTGTAATTTCCGTTAAATTCCCACTAACAGCAATGACAGTATAACGATAAAATAATTTCCGCCTGACTATTTTTATAATGTTATACCTTTATGTGAACATATAATATTCTCATTGTTTTAATTTTCGCTCAGTTACATCGTCGTATTGTAAGGATGTAAGAATATAAATATTTTTGAATAGATTTCCTCCGAATGTATAAATATATGCTATATGAGGAAGGAGGGGAGAGATGTGACTATTCAGTTCCAGAATACAAGGAAAAACTATTCAGTTAGAATTTCCTTTTGTCTATATACAAATTTTAGTCACTGTGCATGGTTGCTGTTGTTGGTTAGGATAAATAGGAATATTTCTCGAAATGCAACCACATTCATACAGCACAATAGACATTTTTTGATTTTCCATTTTCCCATTTTTACTTCGTAAGGGTTTTCATTTTTGTTGTATAATTACTGAAATGAAAAACGGAAATTTTTAACAAGTGCTTTATGTATGTTACAACACACTTACTACATATTTATGCAAAAAAAAAATAATACTGGAGCATAAAATGGTTGTAATTATGAAAATATCTTATCTATTATTTTATTACTATGAATGGTAATTTTTTGTTGTCGTCGGCATGTTCTCGAGTAATGGCTGAGGTAAAATAATATTCTATACATGTTTTCAAGGGAAGTGGTGTGGCACATAAATTCATTGTCTAGACACCGGATTTGGTGTGGGTCGACGATGGTGATATTTACCACTCCAAACCAGCGTACATAATTTTCGATATATATATTTTCGTTTATTTGTTTTATTATTTGCGATTTTCACTAATTATATGGGAACGGAATTTTCCGCAGCATTTTCATTTAATTTTCATTTTTACGGTTAAAATAAATTTTATTGTGTACATGCTGGATGATGAAAATAATGTTAATGCGCGCTGATGACGATGTTGATAATAACATAATGATGATGATGATGATCGTGGTATGGTATACGTGTATGGAAATTTGAGGCAAATCATGTTTAATTATATTTCCCTTCGTCTCTCATTCATTTTCCAAGATAAAGAAGTAATCGTAATAATTAATAAACAAAAAAATGTAAGGAAAATAAAGGAAATGAAAATGGATGAATTAAAATTAAATGTAATGAAAACATTTTATACGAGGAACAATGTATAGATACACAAAGGATGAGAGAATGTAACACAACAACAACACACACACTTACATAATAAAAAGGGAAATTAACTTGGAAATTTGGGTGTATGTTTTTCCTTTTTTTCTGTGGTTAAATACAATTCTTGACTTGTTTGGGGAAAAATCGGTTAAGTAGAGTGGAAACATTTTATTGTGAATACTGAAAATGGTTTTACTAAACTAAGGGTTTTTGGTTCGAATTCGGCAATTCCAATGTTTCAACGTAATTTACGAATATATGTGTGGGATGCGTATCAAGAATTTATGCATCCATATCTTGTTACAGTTAGCATAGCACTTAGTACGTCTACAAGTTAACACATGCCACATTCAGGCCATCGTACAAAGCAATTACAAAGCAAATGTGCCTTACTTTGTAATAATACGAACGGCACGTAGCAAGGCATGTCCCCTGAAATGCTTCATCAATGTTCCATCAATATACATATATGCTGTACAAGACAACGGAAATTCACCAGCAGGACATAAGAGATTACACTACTCGCGGCAAGTGGTAGCTCTATCAAAAAAGGGAAATTTTGTTGTTTTTTTTATTGTTAACTATGCGATCTGTTTTGGGGCTCAAGCCTCACTCTGCTATTCCACGGTTATGCGTTTTACGTCCTTATTTTACGATTAAAAAACTTGGTATAAGAAATTTTGAAATTTTACCATTTTTCTCCGCCATTTGAAAATGTATTTTGAGCTGGAGCAAACTTGGCTAGGGTTGGGAGTGGGATTATCGTGTGTGTAGGGTTGAGATTATCGTTTAGAATTTTTACTATAATTTTTTGATTGATTGTGTCCAAATAAGTTCTTTTCGGTTCAAATCAAAAGCTCCCACAAGTAACCAATATTTTCGGTTATTTAGCTATAAGGTTATACTTAGACTACATTGGAAATTTAGGGAAAATTTATCGGTTAAAATGTTCATTTTAATTTTTTGATTTACTTCGGCATTATAAGTTCTTTTCAGTTTCTGAATACGATTACTGCCTATCACCCAAAAGTACACGGCACGGTTGAAAGCTTTCATTACCAGCTTAAAAAAGCTTTTAAAGCTCGTGTAAATTCCATCAACTGGAGTTGGAGATCCCAATCATCTTATTGAGAATCCGAGCAACACTCAAATATGACGTAAAATATCTACCTGAACTGGTACTCGGTCAAATTTTCAAACTTCCTGGGGAATTTTGTGTGGAACAACCACTTATTCCTCAACTTATTATTGACACCAACAAACTCATTGTAACGGACATAAGGCACCAAAGTCACTGTAAACATGTGACTACACTTTCGTACGATAGCTAAAATACACACTGGTCTTGCACCACCTTATGAATGCTATACTGCAAATCAGAGACAAGTATCAATCTATTGATAGACTCAAACAAGTCTATGATTCTGAGTTCGCCCGACCAAATATCGGGAGTGCAAATTTTTTTCGAATTTTCGGGTCCGAAACACGCTTCACACAACAAATCAACCTCGATAAGTCGCATAATAAACCTAAACATTCTAAAATTAGATAAAGCTTGTGAAAACCACAAAACATTAATCAAAAAAATTAACATTATTTTTACAGGATGGCTCAACAAGAAATACGACACACAAGAAATATTACTCCAGGCTATTAATGATGCCATTAAACGAGGCATGCAACCAGCTAACAAGCAACAGAAAACCCCGCACACTCAAAGAGCAGGCGCATCAATATCCGACGCACTTTGAGGATGGCGCACATAGCCAATAAAATGACACACGTCCGTGACCACAAAAACTAACATCAGAATGACAAAAAGGCCCAAACTCGAGCAAAGGGTACACCGACTGGAGAATATAATTTTTAAAACGCATCAAAGTTAGCTGCGCATATTTTTAATAAGACGAAGGCTGAAATGACTGATACAGGTATTACTGGTACAGTTGTGGAACAGCCCCAGAACTACAAACCACAAGAATTGGTACTGTTAATACGGGTTGGGCTCGTTTTCCCGAATTTCAGATTCCCGAAATCAACATCTCGACTTTCAAAATCCCGACTTTCAAAATCCAGACTTTCTAAATCCCGACATTCAAAATTCCGACTTTCAAAATCTCGACTTTCAAAATCCCGACTTTCAAAATCCCAATTTTCAAAATCTTGATTTTCAAAAGCCCGAATTTCAAAAGCCCGACTTTTTAATTTTCTTTTATGAATTCGGGCGCCCGCGGGCCGGCATTTTGAAATGCAATAATTGTAGAGGCTAACGGCTTCCATAAATCTCACGGGAACGCAGGATGTCGCTGCGCTCCCCCTACTTATTCCTCCGAGGGGCTTTAGATTTAAACTTCGGAGGGCGTAGGAGCCGGGATCAGCAAACGTAGGCTACGTGCCGCACGTAGGTGTCGATTATATAGAATCTATTAATAACACCTACTCTAGCAGGTAGTTATAAAAAATATTAAGTATTAAATTTTGATTTTTTAGCTATAAAAGAACAAAATTTGATATATAACATTTTTAAAAAAAATCCCGACTTGTAGGGATTTTTAAAATCGGGATTTTGAAAATCGGGATTTTGAAAGTCGGAATTTTGAAAGTCGGGATTTTGAAATTCGGGATTTTAAAAGTCGGGATTTTGAAAGTCGGGATTTTGATAATTCGGGATTTTGTGATTCTGGATTTTGAGCCGATTCCGTTTTTAACTTGGGATGGTGTCTGGAATTTGTAAAAAAATTTTCAAGACAATTTGCATGTTGTGATTGGTGATATGGCCCCTACACGTGGGCGTCTTTGTCCAAATTCACTTAATTATTTAGAAATTAAAATAATTTTACTTGTGGTTCTAATGATTTTTTGAATTATTGAATTGTCTTGACACTTTTTTGTACAAATTTCAGATACCATCATCAAGTTGAGCACACTAAATTTCACACTCGGCACTCATGATTTCGAAGATTTTTTAAAGTTATATAAGAATTAAGCAAATTTGGCCGCTAAAACGCTTCCACTTGTAGGGCTATATCGCTAATCACAATAAGCAAATAGTATTGAAATATTTTTTACAAACTCCAGACACCATAACAAGTGGATAACACTAAATTCTACACTCGGTACTTGCGATTCTTGAAGATTTTCTGAATTAAAAAACTGCAATTTTGTTTTTTTCTAAAGAATGTAAATACATAAACGTATTATTGTGATACTGTGATTCTTAATATTTATTGTTTATTTGAGTTGGGCTCGTTTTCCCAACTTTCAAAATCCCGAAATCAATATCCCGACTTTAAAAATCTCGATTTTTCATATCCCAACTTTCAAAATCCCAACTTTCAAAACCCCGACTTTCTAAATCCCGATTTTCAAAAGCCTGATTTTCAAAAGTCCGATTTTTTAAACTTTTTTATGAATTCGGGTGCACGCGGGCCGGCATTTGGAATGCAATAATTGTAGAGGCTAACGGCTTCTATAACTCTCACGGGCACGCGGGAGGTCGCTGCGCTTCCTTCTCCCCGCTTAGTCCTCCGAGGGGCTTTAGATTTGAACTTCGGGGACGTAGGAGCCGGGATCAGCAAACATGTCAGCAAACATGAATTGTATAGAATCTATTAATGACAACTTGTAAAAAAAGAAATAGGTGCACCATTTTATTACGCAAGATTTTGTAGTTGCAAGATTAATAAAAAAAATAATATATTGTTAATACAACATTTTGAATGCAATATTTTATATCAATTTTTATAAATTGGGGTTTTGTAAATTTAGGCCAGTAGGATTTTTTTTGGATAACCGAATCGTTGAAACAATATATTTTGAACATAATATTATGCAAGTAATATTTTCTAAAAAGTTAAGAAGGATTTAAATGCGGGATACCATCGTATTCCCGAAAATTTTATTACCAAAATGATGTTTTTGACTAGATCAAAAACTTACTAGTAGGCAGTTTCTCAAATTCCAAATTGCCCAAAATAAATAGCTCGAAAAATATCCCAAATCACGTTTTGTAAATTTTAGATTATTCGGGCGAAAAATTTAATCTCAAAAAAAAAAAAAAATCCAAAATTTTCATTTAATTTTATATTTATTTAAGACTATTAAATGAAAATATGAAAATGAAATATTAGTCTAACTTATAGTAATATATATTTTATATTTTAAAAATATATCTTACGAAAATTTATCTAATGATTTAATTTTTTCGAATCTTCCGAAAATAGAACCAAATGAGTCGAAATCTGCGCGCGCAGATTTCGACTCATTTGGTTTTATTTTCGGTAAAATTTGGGATTTTTAATTCGATATTTTTATTTTTTTGAGATTTTGTGTTCGAGCAATTTTTTTCTTGGTAAATATATTTTTGGTATTATGTGTTTTGAGATTTTTATTGTTTGGATTATTATTTTCGGGATGGCATTTTGGGATATTTTTTTTCGCTAATAAAATTTTTGGCCTTTCGATACCAACCCTTTAAATGCACCAGATGTTTTAGTATAACCGTAACAGATGGCGCAATAGTGGGAGTAGCCTTTACAGGCAATTCCTAATTACGTATTTTTTACAACAAACTAAATCATAAAAATTATTAAATATGTTGGAAAATTATAAAAAGCAATAAAAAAATAAAAACAAGAATCTGTACCATTGATGTTACTAATGAGTCATTTGTGGGTTGGGGTCGACCCCATCATTTGTGTAGCTAAAATGACATGTGTCATTATGATGACTCTCGAAAATCAACCTGAAACTAGCAGATTTTAGTTTTTTTTTTTTTATAAATATGGATTGATTTTAGTTTTCTGACATTAGTGACATTATCGATACAGTCTCACCGACTTTTGTCGGGATTTTTAAAGTTTCAGCAAAATTGGGATTTTGAAAGTCGATATTTTGAAAATCGGGATAATTTAAGTCGGGATTTTGAAAATCGGGATTTTGAAAGTCGGAATTTTGAAAGCCGGGATTTTGAGTCGGGATTTTAAAATTCGGGTTTTTGAAAATCGGGGTTTTTTTGTCGGGATTTTGATAATTCTGGATTTTGTGATTCGGGAGTTTGAGAAGATCCCAAAAATATTAAATATTACATTTTGTTTT
Source organism: Nephrotoma flavescens (assembly GCA_932526605.1). Classification (NCBI taxonomy): domain Eukaryota; kingdom Metazoa; phylum Arthropoda; class Insecta; order Diptera; family Tipulidae; genus Nephrotoma; species Nephrotoma flavescens. The sequence continues at coordinate 191,417,098 of OW052221.1, forward strand.
TTTTATCTATAATTTATCCGTCAGCCTCTACTATTTTATCTATAAAAAATCAAAATTTAAATTTAAAATTTGTAAAAAATGCCGACTTTTGTCGGGATTTTTAAGATATCAGCAAAATCGGGGTTCCCAAAATCGAGATTTTGAAAATTGGGATGTTGAAAGTCGCGATTTTAAAAGTCGAGATTTTGAACGTCGGGATTTTTTTTGTCGGGATTTTGATAATTCGGTCTTTTGTAATTCGGGATTTTGAAAATGGGGATTTTGAAAGTCGGGATTGTGAAAGTCGGGATTTTGAAAGGCGGGATTTTGATTTCGGGATTTTGAAAGTCGGACAAACGGCCCCATCCCACTCGTAATTTACACCACTTCCGGAATATTAGTGTAAATACCGGAAATAATCCCTGAATAATTTCGAAATATTGACGGAATATTTACGCCACTACTGGAATATTAGCGAAATATTCCGACAATAATTTTATTATTCTTAGTTTACCAACACTAAATCACAAAACAAATAATTTCCCCTATTATTTACACATTTTCAATTTTTAATTACTCGCCTATTTTCACTTTACACAACTTATTGCACTACTGACTTTCGCTTTTAATCTCTCGCGTACCGTATCTCCTGAATCACCAATCCATTGTGTTCGTTGCACTCGTATTTATATGTATACCGATACAAATTCTATACTCGCCTGGATTTATACCAAAGTAAATTTTCGATAGTTCTGTTTTAGACTACAATAATCTGCTGAACTGTTATTCATATATTTCTAATGCTACTACTTACACCTAGATGTCACTAATGTCACACATTTTTTTTTAAATTAATTTTCTAAACCTTAAATGAGTAATTTCCTCTGTCTCGCCCACGCTGAACTATGTCCATCAAACAATAAGCGAAACCGTAACAATATAAACAGCGACGCTAGAACTTTATCGTGACAAATATTCATTAACATTAGCCTAAGGACAATGAGTGCCATTTCACACTTAATTGGAATTTAAACAGCAAAACGTTCGCAACCCAGAAAGAAACATCATAGCATACCAATTCGAAGAATATTTCGGTTCAACATTCTCGGCCGGCAAAGAGTCAGGATAAGGACCTGTGTGTCAATTTTGTACGAAAAGCAACAAGCGCGAGGTGAGCAAACCGGAAAAATATAGTATTGAGCATCTTGTTTGTATTAGAAGACGAGACGCATGTTTTGATTTTTTTTGGATTGACGTTTCTATGCGAAAACATTTCGCAATTTTAGAACTAATTCGAATTATCTTCATATTTCTGAATTAAATTGAATATAATTCACACATTTGAATATTAAAAATCCTAAAACATAAAATATTACTTCATTTCACCGCTCTAAAGCAAACGAATAGAAGAGGTGAGTAGACGTCAGTATCAAAAAGAAATAAACCGATTCAACCGGAACCATTTATTTTGATACCTACCATCGCAAAAATGACAAATAGAATGCACATATACAAGAGAGCAAAGCACACAATACAAATATAAAATTGTGTATTATACACTGTATATGTACACAAAAATTTTGTTCGCCTCGTCAACTCGCGCTGTCGTTTTGCGTACAAAATTGATACACTGAAAATCTTACCTTTTTGTTGCACCAAACAATTAATTATGATTTGTTAATTTATTAGTGACAATTTTAAAATAGCTTAACGAACATAAAATTAAAGTAAGAATACAAAATGTTAAGTACAAAAGCACTCGGAGTGGAGCCTTTTATTCTCTTTTACCAACAAGATTTAAGTATAGAGAGAATTGAAAACAAACCAACCGAATTAGGAACTTCAAGAACTATACTTTCTGTTAATTATCATATTAGATGCTGATAAAGGCCACACCAGTCAAAGCACATTCAATGAATACAAAATCAACACAATTTAATATTACCTAGTGTTATGAATCATGTCACGACATCAAACAAAAACAATTAAAGCTCTTATCATTATGCTTTTTGTATTTCCTTTTTTCCAATCTGATATTTTGTTCAATCGATTTTTCCAGCACAATCGAAATGTTTTAGCTCATAATCGTATTACAACAAAAATAATGTTGTTGAGTTGCTAAATGCATCAACGATCTTTCAATGGATTTACATTTTCATAATACACACATATTGCTTTGCTTCATGTAGTTTACTGTTTTACATAACTCGATACACAAAGATTTTTGTGCTTTTAAGTAAAATTCCAAATGAATGCATTTATAAATAAATGTGGAAAAATTAATGAGTATTTTCATATCAGGCTTGTATGGATACAACGAAAGCATTAAAATAAATACACTACGCGTTATTTGAATAGGGCTGGAGCTTTTATTTTAAAATTTTTGTTGATTCTCATGAAGCGAATTTAACGCGTTGGCTACCAAAATTTTTTAGTTTAAGTCAAAACTAAACAACTGGCCTCTAAAATGCTAGTGGCGTATCGCTTTCTGAAGTGTTCCAAATCGGGTACAACTTAGGAAATTTTATTGTAAAATAACGTCAACAAAGTATTTGAGTTTCCATGGAAAATTGGAATTTTTGTGTTTTGTTTATCATAGCAAAAATTCGTATTTTGGATTTTTCAAAAGCGAATCAGGTAAACGGCACCGGCCGAATATTTTTATTTAAGAATTCAATCATGTAACCTTCCAAGATTTACCAATTTGTGAATCTCAGATTAACGTTTCAATAAGCAATGTTTCTTTGAAGAATATTGGCCCTACGTACTATAAATTACGGCCTGCATTAAATCATATACTACAAGGTTGATGGAGATGGCACCACACGTATCCACGACAGTCGGAGGTGATGCCTGTCGGTGAGCACCAAACAATCAAACATCAGGCAACTCCATTTTCAATAAATCATTAACACAACGTTTTCGCAGCTGTCGAAATCAGCCATGCGGAAAACTTTCTTCTTAATGCAAATTTCAAACGAGCAACACGGGATGAATATACAGTAAATAAATATTCTTTGCTAAAACAAAGGTTATATTCAAAAATTCGCTAGGAATCATTCAGTTATATGGGTTAGTAGTTAAATATATCAGGACGACGATAAAGGAATGAAAAGCATTTGGACACCAGAACACAGAACCGACATAATCATGACCATATACGAGAATTAGGAGGTTCGAAGTTTGGGTATATACATTGTATATATTTGTTAGAATTCATCCTTATAGTTCCGTTTATTTCGTTTCCTTTGGCACTATTCTGGGTTTCCCTGAAAATAGGGAATTGGCCTACTGATGGAAACAGTTTCGTGTGCTGAATATTTTAGAAAACAAAGTGGAATGGGAAACTTTTGTTCCATAAAAATTTGAATGGGAAAAATAATTAACTTTGTTTCTTAAACATTTACACCAAACTGATTCCAAGAGAAGGTCGGAAAGATACAATTCAAACAAAAGTGATATGAAAATATTTCTCCCAATTCCCTATTCCCAGGGAAAGCCAGAATAGTGCCACTGTTTAGCTATTACAAATGCAATATTTTTAAATGTTTCTAAATGAGAGTGTTGGTACTATACTATCCGGTTCGGCGATTTTCTTCAACCGCCCATGATATTATATTTTATTCGAGTATTAAACGCACCTCATTACTTGCAAGTGATTAGCTCTTTTGTACCAAGCGATGAACAAACAAGCAATAGCAAGTTTAACGATTTAAGTGAAATTTATATTAAATTTTGGTGCAGATTTTCGAATAAATTTCTCGCACTTTGAAATGAAATTTGCTGAATGTTATCCACAAATTCATAGAATCACTGGCGTGTTTTTTTATTACATGGGAGCAAGCAGAGAGAGAGAACAAAATTACAAAACACAGCTGGAGAAGGATTTTTTATTCGCTGAGCAAGTCAAAGGTTGACATAACAAATGATCTTTGGAGTGGAAACCACATCGGAAAAATACAGTCGGGCGATAACTGTAACTTGGAGACAAACAATGCTAGCAGACGCGAACCTCCTCAGCAAGTCAAGGGCAGAACTACTACCTCCGGAAAGTGTGAATGATAATGATAAATACAAAGCTTTGAAAGGGGTTATTATCGAGGGCTTGTGTGATACGACGAAAATCAAATTCGACCGACTTTTATCCGGATTGCAACTGGGCGGTAAAAAACATCACAGTTTTTGAGGGAGAATTGAAACATTATCCACTGGTCAAGTCACTGAACGGGTTATGAGAAACTATTGGTTGCAACGATCCCCGACAGAGATATTATCCTGTATGGACAACAAGAATCTAACTACACTTGCTACAGCAGCAGACAAAACCGTTGATGTGCAGATACTAGCTTGTGTGTACAATAAAAATGAATCAGCAACAACTGATAGCAATACACACCGGGACGATTCGGTTTACCAGATCAAAGTAGTGAAGTAATCGCCAAAGAATCGAAATCATCTCGGAGTCATTTACAAACCCGAAAAAAACAACCGACCGATATCGCAGTCAATCCCGTTTAAAGGACCAGGTAGCCAAGCGTCCGATATGCAAGTATCATAACAAACACGGTTCACGGTCAAACAAATGTATAAAACCAAGCAATTTGAACGACGTCAACCAAATAATATCGGAGTCGTAAAACCATTAGGTTTCACACTTCAAACGACAAGCGGCGGAGCCAATCTGCCGTCTTTTAAAATATTCGCCGACCGTTATTAAATTCCATTTGTTACCGATTTTATGCATCAGCTCGAGTGATGTACCAAATTCACGAAAATCGATTTAGTATGAGCTTATCACTAGTTTCCAGCTGATCAACAAGATATAGAGAAAACAGCAATAGTAACAAATTTCGGTTTGTTTGAGTTTCCTCGAATGACGTTCGGATTACGGAATGCAGCTCAAACATTCCAACGGGTAGAGTAATTCATTCATTGTATCGTGGCTTGGCATTTGTTTTTTCCTTACATCAATGATCTTTTAATCGCGTCGTAAAGCATGGAGAACATGTTTAATACGTACGAGTCGTCATCCAACGGTTAAACGACCCTGGTCTAGTGATAAATCTAAATAAGTGCGATTTGCAAAGGGCGAAATAATATTCCTTGGCTTCTCAATCTCTACACTGAGAAAAATTTTGATTTGTAAAATTAAAAAACGAAGGTTTTAATTTCTAAAAGTTATAATTTTTTTTTGAATTTAAAGAGCATTTTTTGAAATTAAATGAGATTTTTAGAAACTAATAAATAGTTTTTTTTATTTTAATAAAATATTTTATAAAATGATTTATAAAATATTTATTAAATTTAAAAAGTTTAATTATTTAAACAGAATAATTATTTCAAAAGAAGAGTGCTTGCATTTTAAAACAATTTTTTGATAATAATGACAACTTATGAAAATGTTTATATTTATTGTTTTTACCCGAAATCCTCTTGTTATATTTTTGGTTATAGTACGGTGAAATTAATTTTAAAACATTTTGAAATTCGTTTATATTTATTTTAAAGTTTTTTCGGCTTTTTCAAACAAAATATTATTTACAAATGCAATGGCGTTCACTTTTTCAGAAGTTTTAATTTGGTGATATAATTCGCTAAATCGATATGTTTTTGTGTTATACTAAAGATATGAAGCAAGATTTGAATTTTGTAGTTTGGTCGTTGCACCTGATAAGTGGGCCAACTTTTTATCAGTACGAAACCAAACTGCCAAGAAAGAAGTTGAGGATGTACTCATCACATTATATCTTTTCAATGCTTGAAACAGACTGTTACGACTACGTGTGCGTAACTACCTCTTTCTAAATTTTATTCCCAAGGGTTTGTGTTTCTGCTTAACCGATTGGGTGGTTTGTGTCTTTGTTTCCCGGTATTGAGTGTTTTGGTTCTGGTACACTTTTTGTTTTGTTTGCGACGATAAGAAGAAATAAAAATTGAGAGCGAGACCAATGTGCATCGAGTGTGTGCAAAGTAAAACTTTCTAGAAAAATGTTTTTTCTTATATGCTTCTCGTTTATATCAAAGCGAATTGATGTAAACGAAAAACAGAGAAGAAAGACAATTCTTCTGGAACGTTTTGCACGTCGTTATTTCGGTGCGAAAATTTGTTTTTTGATGAGCCTCGTTTATAATTTTATATAAAAACAGTTTAGTTTTGGAATTCGAAAGTAAAGCGAGTTTTGTTGTTTATATAAAATAAAGTTTCTTTTTTTTTTATTTTTGAATTTAAAAAAAAAGTAAAGTCTTGTTTGGGATATTAAAAAAAAGATTGTATTTTATTATTTTTTGTTTATTTGAAATTAATTAAAAACACGAATCGATTAAATATTTTTTGTTATTCTTATCGTAAGACATCGAACGATTAAATAAAACTATGGATTATTAGTTTTAATAGAAAGTGTTAAGTGTTTGAATTTATAAAAATAGTGATTAAAGGTATAAAATTATAAAAGTGATCGAGGGAGCGGTGAAATATTTATTGAATTTCCCCTATATTATTGGATTAATTTAAATGAAATAATCAAGATTAAGAAATAGCACGTGGTGATTCATTAAAGAAAAATACGTACCATAGTTGTTGTGTTGAATGTGTGTGCGATTTTTATGGAAATTTAAAAGTCATCAATATAATAAAACCGGAAGTGTTCAGTGGTTGGTTTTATTTGATACGAAAAAGAAAAGCAAACGTGTGGTGTGACATTCATTGCGTTTGATTAAGGCGGACAACGCCCAATATTTTGTTTTGGCGGCCTATCAAGGCCAAATTTACGGTTGGCGAGGCAACGCCCAACCTATTTCGGCGAGCCAATTTTTTGGTAACGAGGAAAGGCCCCGCAACATAGTGCCCAACCAGGCAAGCGCTCGAGTGCGAAGTCGGAAACAACGCCCAACGTATTGCGCGGCAAGTTGTGGCCAGTATATTTTACCGGCGGATGAGCCGCTACGCTGGAGCTCGGGTAACGGCATAGCCAAGCCGCAATGGTCCGGGTGCGATGAACACCTGTGGCATGACGGCCGCTCAAGGCCACAACATAATATTTTATTTTTATTTCTTTTGAAAAAAAAAATTAATTTTTAGGGTACGCTTCCCTTTTTATAATTTTATTTTTTATATATTTAAAAAAAAAAATTTTTGTTGAATTTTAAAAATTTTGGTTGTAATCGAGCGCCGGATAACAGTCGACGGTCGCGCGCTCGGTATACATTGGTCTCGCTTCACCATTTTTTTTATTTGGCAATTATTTTTGTGGTTTGGCCTAGTTTAAAATGAAGTGCTAATAATTTTCCGGTATGGGTATGATGAGGGGGGAATTCCCATCCTGTGTCGGTGTAGGGTTAACGGTCCCTTGGTGCCCGCATCCAGATTCGAAACCGGTGTTTACCACCGTTTCAGTTCAGACGGATGCGCGCACCAAGGCACCTCTCTTCCATTATAATTTTTTTGTTTCGTTCGTTCCTCAGGTTCCGGCCGACAAATCGGCGGAACTCCGGTTTATGATTAATTATTATTTGCGTTTTTTTTATTATTTTTGAAATCTCATGCAAGCCTCAAACCCCACGACCCATAGCACTTCTCCCTGAGTTGTAGCCGGCAAAAATCACCGTGGAGGCCTCTGCATGCGCTTAGTGAAATCTGCAGGATAGCAGTACCCAGCCTGTAACAAGACTTGCGAAAAAACGCTTGCGTTTAAATAATACACTACTTTTAATGAAATGAAATACCTGTATTCTAAATTGGATGCGTTTTTTGCAAGTTGTCTCTATTTCTAACAAAACACAACAAAAAATATCATGAATTAATATTAACATCACGACAGCTTTTCAATGTTTTGACAGAAATTCAAAAACAAATTGTATATTGTTCATTAAAAACTCTACCGAAAAATGAAAACGCAATGTCAGAAAAATACGCTCATGTTATGCAGTTAGTGCATGAAACAGACGTGCGGAATTTCCGCAAGCGGATACGCATGCGAAAATGGAAGTTAACTTGCGTTTTTATTTTTTGTAGAGTTTTCAATAAACAATGTACAATTTGTTTTTGTATTTCTGTAAAAAAATTTAAAAGCCGTTGTGATCTTAATACTAATATTTTTTGTTTTGTTGTGTCGTAAACACTGCTGCGGTGCGTTTTTTTAGAAATAGAGACAACTTGCGGAAAAACGCCTGCTATGCGGAATACATGTATTTCATTTCATATAAAGTAGTGTATTTTAATTTAAACGCAAGCGTTTTTTCGCACGCCTGTTTCCAGCATAACTTGCGTTTTCGTATGCGTATCCGCATGCGGGAATTCCACACGTTTGATTCATGCATAAGGGTTGTGTGTATTTTTACACAAAGACCCTGGTGGTTAAAAATTAGGAGGGGAGGGAGGGGGGTTATTGTAATTAAATTAAAATAGTATGACGCATGCGATAAGGTTAAATTAATAAAATTAACTAAATATAATTTTAGTTCAATTAGTAATCTATATTTTTGTAGCGAATCTAGTCGTCTGCCCCCATTATATTCGAAGGCCAAGAGTAGCAGGATGTGGTTAAACTCAGGACTTACCAGGAGTGTAACGTTATCTTATTGTCCATGTTGTATTACGGATTACTTTGATTTAATAATATTGTGTGACATTTGTTAAAAAATAATTATTTCAAAATTAAAATTCTTCAAATCTTTTAAAACTATCCAATAGTTTTTTTTTATTCTTAAAAACATTCTCATAAAATTTAAGAAAACTATTTGACAAAGTAAGGAAATTATTTTTGACATTTTTTTTATTTTTATAAACAAATTTGGCGAAAAAAATTATTTTAAAAATAAAAAGATTATCCGTTTGATTTTAAAAACGAGGCTTTTCGCCTAAAAAATATTTGTATATTTTTTTGATTTTATGTGTATATTTTTTTATTTTTACTGGTTTTTCTCAGTGTACAAATGGCTTATTGCCGGTCAAACAGAGGATTGAAATCATTCAAATTTTCTCACGACCAGTAACCATCGGACCGGACCGATAACGCACACACCCATTCGGGTTCTTAAAAGGTCATAGTGAAGTCGTATTGCAGTCGGTCATAGTGCAGTGAATTACACACCACTAGCTTATCCCGAACGATAAATTCCCAATCTTTGTCGACGCATCGAACAGCTATAGAAGCAGTATTATAATAACTGACGGAAAAAGGTTGCCAACGACTGTTCTTCCATTCGCAAATATTGCACGACAGAGGTTTTTAATTTCTAAAAGTTAAAAAATTTTTTGAATTTAAAAAGATTTTTTTTGAAATAAAATGAAATTTTTGCAAACTAATAAATAGCTTTTTTATTTTAATAACATATTTCGTAAAATAATTTATAAAATACTTTTTAAATTTAAAAAGTTTATTTATTTAAACAGAATAATTTGTTCCAAAAGAAGAGTAAACAAATTTTTTGATAATAATAACATCTATGAAAATTTTTATATTTATTGTTTTGCCAGAATTCCCGTTGTTTTATTTTTCAATTCGTCTATATTTTATATAATTCGCCAAATCGATATGTTCTTGTGTTATACTAAAGGTATGAAGGTTCGAATTTTTGCAGTTTGGTGCAACGACGAACCTGAAGAGTAGACCAACTTTTTATCACTACAAAGCCAAACTGCCAAGAAAGAACTTGAGGAGGTTTATAATTATTTAAAAATTAAAATAAAACTTTTAAAGATAGCCAATAGTATATTATTCTTAAAAAACAATTTCTTAAAACTTATGAAAACTATTACCATAGAACCACGTAAGGAAAGTATTTTTGAAAATAAAAACAATTTTTTTATTTTTATAAACAAACTAGCTGAGTTACCCGGCGTGGCACGGGAGGTATATAATTCAAATACCTTGATTGTTATGCAAGAATTCTCTCTTTACATCGCTGTAGTTGCAATCACATATGAAAATAAAATTATAAGTAGCTGTATTCAGTAACGGGTGTCTCCGTCAATGCATCCAGGCAAACTTTTGTAATGATATTATTGGACATCCAGTTTGTGAGGATAGTTAATTAATTTTCGTTTGGTATTTGTTACCAATAGCCAAATAATTATACTCCATTTTTACAAACCTTCAACCAGATCAAAGTGAATAATAAATATAAAGATATTTTAGTTAATAATTTTTATTATAAAGCCTTTTGATAAACAATATTTTTGGTTTTTCCATTTGGTGTGTAAATAAATAAATTTTTTGCCGTTCCCACTCTGGAGCAAGCAACATATAGTTGGCCATGTGAAAAGCATGAATTTTCCAAAATAACACCAGCTATTTTCAATGATTGCCTCTGGGCTTTGTTGATTGTCATTGCAAAAGCAAGGCGTAATGGGAATTGTATAGTCGTTTGAATTCAAACGGCAAATCGGTGAGAATCATAGGAATGCGCGGAATTAGCACATCTTCTCCTTTACTTTTACCGGTAATAATCGTTGCTTCAATCATATTCGGCATCAATTTCTTCACACAAAGCCGTATTCTGTTGCACAATTTCGGTGGATCTAAATTTCGAAGCAGTATTATTGGTGAACCCTTTTTTAAAAATAATATGTATGGTGGAATACCAGGTGGCTCCAAAGAGTTAAAAAACTCTATTGGATAATTGACGGGTTGATCCACATCAGTAACCGTGGCGATAGATTTGTATTTCATATGGCCCGGGTAGTTGCGATTGAATTTCATTATTTAATTTATTAACGCCGTCATTTTTGGCAGCTAGGAGTGCACGTTCGCACAGCCAATCAAGATTTTTGAAGTTATTTGGCAGATTTGGGAATACTTTCTTTACCACGTCCTGTATTGATGGCAGCATTTAACAAAAACTAGGCGGGGACGATATCTCACATATCACACAGGGTTATTTTGCAATTTCCCGTTACCCATGCCCAAAAGCTGCCTGGCAAATGTTTTAGCTGTACCATGGCATTAAGTTCATCAGCGGGTGTTGATCGTGGAATGACTGGCAAAGTTTGACGAAAATCACCTGCTAATAGTGTTAGAGCTCCTCCCATTGGTCGGTTATTTTGTCGCGAATCGCGCAAAGTACGATCAACCGCTTCAAATACTTTTTTGTGTACCATGGTACATTCATCCCGAATAATGATTTTACATGTTTTTATATTGCAAGAAAAATTATCCGCTTCATTCAAATTCAATGGTCGTTTAAACGTTGCTGTGCGTCCTCCATCGAGTAAAGTGGATGCAATTCCAGATGATGCAACAGCGAGGCCGATTGTATTCTGCTGTCTTACTTCAGCAAGTATCAAATTAAGAAGAAATGTTTTTCCAGTGCCTCCGGGTGCATCAAGAAAATTAATTCCTCCGTTACCGTTTGCTATGTATTGCATCACTTTAGTGTATGCCTGTCTTTGATCATCCACTAAGAGACTTTTTTGAGTCTCAGCGAAAACTCATAACTGACCAACGTCGTAATTTTGTTCTCGTAATAGATGTCTATCACAAACAATGTTTCCATGGCGTGTCAGTTCTGGCAACCCAAGTTGGGAAATTACTTTGTTATTAATGTATACATGAATCCTCGAGTAATATAAGTGCTTCATTAAATATGTCTGCTGAAAGCTGTATTTCTATATCGGGATTTGTTCTACGTGCTTGCCAAAGTATATTTTCACTAAGGCTTTCTTTGAGTTTTTCCCAAAGACCTTTGATCGGAAGGTGTGCATGTTGTTAATATGATTGCAAAGAGCTTGCGTATTTGTGCTGGATGACACATAAGACATGCTTCGGTTAGTGTTCTATCCCAGTGTTCATCATTTTCAAGTAAGCCCAGTTTAAGACATGCCTCTCTGTAGGTTTGACATACTTCGCCATTTACAGTTCTCAGTGCTTGAAAAGACGTTGGTCCTCTTACTTCATGAAGCAGCATTCTCAGAAAATAACACTCCGTATTGTTAGGATGAACATTATAAACTCGCCCCAAGGCATCAGAACCACGTATTCCAGGGTACTCCCGAATAATTGTGCCTTGCTTTCTTCTGAAAAACTACTTCTTCGACGTGTTCCATGTATAATATTTTTGAACTTCATGATACAGCAACGTTTTTATGAATGAATCTGTTCCGCACAATTGAAAAAAGGCTGTTAATGTCGTATTCGTTGGTTGCGCAGCTCTCTGTAACAGATTTTCTTCGGTAAAGAAAACTCGTTGTCCATTTTCTAAGTGTACACTGAGATGTACAACTGTTGGATAACGCTCGTGAATATTAAAACTCTGAGTTCGCCAGACAGCTTCATTACTGCTGATGTAACGTCCTATTTGAAATTGCGTGACTTCATCGAATGGTGAATTTGTATTCGAAAGTCCAAATATTGCCATATCACTGCCTTTGTTAAATATTTTCGACAGTAACGGAATGTAAGGAACAATCCAGCTATTATCTACCTCATGATGTACATTGTTTACTTTGATAGTGGCTGTGTGTCCTCCGTCATCGGATTTTCGTCTTCGGTGTTGTGGATATCCGTCGTCACCAGTTTGTGTTTCCTGATACATCTTTCGGGGATATTTTTTCGACACCTTTCCGTCTTTCATGCAAGGTGAATTGGGATTCACGGCTCCACATGGCCCATGTATCATGTTTTTGCTAACGATTTCAAAAAGTATCGGATCTTCTTGGGGATTGGGTAATTCAGCTGATATAACACTATCAATTTGAGTCAGAGTAATCTTGTCCTTTAACAAAATCAAAATGTGAGCATGTGGTAGGACTCTTTTCTGTCATTCTATAGAATACATCCAGCAGCGAGTTTCTCCATAAATATGATTTTTAGTTATGAGGTTCATGAGATTTATGAGTTTCTGTTTGAAAACTCTAGCTGTCAGATCATGCCGATGGGTCAATGATTGCATAATTAGAAGTAAATCTATAGTCTCAGTCCATGTTGGATACACGTAAACGTTATAAATAGATCAGGACGTCCAAATTTTTGGACATACGTCATGGCATCCTGAGCGTATTCGTGCATGTGCCTTGGACTTCCCGTGTACGTAGCTGGTAATATGACCAATTTTCCAATGTCAGCAACGTTTGGAACGAAGTTTTTTTCTGATTTAAGCGAATGAAAAGAAGTCGTTGACTTTCGATTTTAGCATACATATCAACAATGAATTGGTGAAAAAGCTAACGGCACTTCAGGATATGGTTTGATTGTTGTGCTCTAATCATAATACGATACGCATAAAAATTCATGCAGGATACCCTTTTCGTCATCGCAGCACTTGTTGTTGGGTTAGTTTGCATCACGTTGAAATGATACCCATCTTCTCTTTGCCAAAACAGTATTGGATACTGAAGAGCATCATACGATCTGTGTGTTTCAGTAACACGCTGTAGGCATTCATTTGGCTATGGATAATAATATCACGTCTGTTGAAATCCGTTCCGACCATAACAATAGCAACTTTGTTGATTGTTGGAGCATTGATTTGTCATTCATGTTGACCAGACGGTGTTTTGTCTGCTCGAATAACTACTCTATGGTCATATGATGGCATTTGCTCCAATACAGTTTTGAATAAATTTACCAGATGATTGCGTTCATGGAATAAAATCTGAAAACTTGATATTATTTCACGTTTTGTTCCGGGACTAATAGCACAACGTTGATAAGTCTCCGCCTCCTCGTTGCCCATGAAGTATATTTGTAAAAACCTGGAGTCGTTGTTAGAGAGAGGAAGAAGTGATCCAATTTTATGATAAATTTGTCCTTGTACTTTAAACGTGGGCGTAAAACCTCCATCCTTAACAATTTTGGTTGCTCCACGGTTACTGATTTGAAAGCATGAGTTGTATTTTCGAATATTTTGTAGAAAATGACTGGATAACTCAGTATAGTTCCGGAGACGTAAGCTAGAAGAGGTTCAGGTGGATCATCCAGAGGAGGCAAATTCACTTTTCCATTTGAACAACACATTCCAGGCGATTCATTGTGAAACTTTAAAGCATGACAATACAAACAAATGTTTTCCATTTGCCCAATTGAAACATTGTAATCATAGTCTTTCTCGTAATTGAATGCTGCTAACTTTAAATCACCTCTAAAAGTTTCTATTAATCGTCCATATCGTAACCGATCGACTTCCAGCTGGGCCTCACGATGTTCAATGTTTTCAGTAGCTCTTGAAGAAGACATCCTGTTTAGTTGTTTCATTAGCTCTAGAAGAAGATGTACTGCTTCGATCATTTTTAAGTCCTGCTTCATGCTGCTCGCTTGATTCAGCAACCCTTGCGGCTCTAATCTTCTTCGACTTTGCAGTTACCTGCTCAATTGATCTTTTTTTCGGTGGCATTTTTAAGCAAAAATGAAACGAGTAGCTAATTAATCAGGAATGACGGGCATTTAAAACAGAAATTAGTATAAATTTATCAAAACGATTTTAATGTTCCCTTCGATACGTTTCACCGCGGACTGTGTTTGAAAATGTCTTTACGGAATTTTTTTAAGCAAAATCAAATGTTATGTACAATCAAAGAGTAATCATAGATTAACACGTTTATAAACTGAAAACTTAAATCTAATAAGAATGTATATTCACTTGAAATAATTTTTAATACCTGGAAAGTAATCACCAACAATTATTTTATTGCAATACAGCTAACTAATCGAGAACAACGGCATCCGAAACACAAATTAATATTAAATTATACAAAACGATTAAAACTACGTCCTCTTCGATACGTTTTACCGTGAACGGTGGTTGAAAATGACATTTCGAAAAACAAAAGAAGTTTTTTTCAAACTAAGGCAATTTTACACGTACAATAATTTGAATCCAAGGATGTTTCTTGTAGAAGATGCGATTTTCAAATATAAAACACTAGTACTTTTCACAGTAAATCAGTTTATACGTACAATATTTTTTAGTACCTTTCCTACAATTGATTTTATGAAACAATCATTGATTATTTAAGTCATAAACTAAATAAAGTAATAAACTATTGGCGTTTAGTATGAAACTACTATTTTCATTAAAAGCCGCCGGTTGCAATAGTGGATTAAAATAGAATGTTAATTATTTCTGAAGTTATGTGGAAATTAGAACTCGCTGACTATGGTACATTTCAAAACAGGATATGATAAATAGGATATCAATAAACAGTACATGTCAAACCAGTAAAAATGAATTATTAGTATGGATAATATAAGTGTTCAGAGATTTGTCTTCGGTTAAAGTGATGAAAGATTGTCTTAAATTTAAATTAATAAAATTAATTAAATCAATTATAGTACAGGTATGATTTGTGTATAACAATCGCATGCTAGATATCCTTTTTGGTGTCTAAATTTGCGGCTAAGGCGCTATGTCGGAACATTTAAATAATTGTATCTATACATGTAAAAATTAATTCTTGATCCAAGGCAGACTTCCGGATTGGAGCATGTCACTAATTTCATATAACCGCTTTCCTAAAGTTATTCCTTTCAAAAAATCTTAAAAAAATTGAAATTTGATAAAAAATTTGTACCACAGCCCCTAGACCCCGGGGTCCAGCCCTTTAAAAGTATCGTCGTGGGCTTGGTCCTGAACATGCAACATATACATGGTAAACATTTCATGGCGATCGGTAAAGTGGCTAAGGCATTATTTCAGAACAACCAAATAATTGTATCTTTACATGTAAAAATGAATTTTTGATCCAGGGCCGGACCCCCCGAATTCGAACATGTCTCTTATTTCAACCCCTTTCCAAAACTCATTCTCGTAAAAAAATTTAAATTTTTAAATTTAAATTTTTAAATAGACCCCGGAGTCCAGCCCCTTTCACAATATCATAAGATTGGTCCTGAACATGTAACATGGTAAACATTTCATGGCGATCGGTTGAGCGACTGAGAAGTCATTTTGGAATAATCAAATATTTGTATCTATATACAAGTAAAAATTAATTTTTGATCCAGGGCTGGGCCCCTCGGATTCGAACATGTCAGTAGTTTCATATAACCAGCCCCATAAACTCATTTTCGTGGAAAAATTGAAAGAAAATTAAAATTTTCGAAAAAAATTGTACCGCAGCCCCTAGATCCCGGGGTCCAGCCATCGTTTTATCGCAAGCAGCGCAAACTGACTATCAGAATCAGATTATTAGAATCAACATAGCCCAGCACTTTTCATACTGGTCAATTAACCATAATACCACTCAAATGAGTGAGGGTTACATCGAGCGACACTGAAAAACTCAAGTCGGGGACGGTCTTTTAATCAACAAGCCACCCCATTTTTGATAAGGCGTATCGTTCACTACAATCACTGGAGGGTAGGATAGTGTGGCGGCATACATATCAAATATTTAAATCAATTGCACCCAGAGTTATTTAACTGTACGCACGTTACTAAAGCAGTACAAGCAGCATGTTATGATTTAATCAATAACGAACAAAAATTTGCCAAAAGATAAATGAAAAAATTTGGTATTTTATTGTAACTTACATGTTACACAAAAACTCTATTAACAAATTTATAAACTAAAATATTTTAATTTTAATAAAGTAGTGGAGCTAATTTATCACTCGCCTCAATTTAGTCAAAATATCCTTTTTTTGGCGGTGAGAGAATGAGTCAACGTTGACTAAACTCCCGTCCTCCACTAAATTTATTTAAATTCTAGCTGGACGAGATGAAAAGGTTTTTGTTTCCGGATTTCGAGAGATCATGAATAGCTCAATAATTTTTCTGATTTGCTCTCCAATTTTATAAGGTAGGGAGAGTGAACTGACCCAAATGGGGGGAGGGTCTGTAAAAATGCATTAAAATTATTTCCTTTGAACGTTTGTTCTTTGCATAAACTTGAAACGGATTTAACCATTGAAATACTACGAACCATTACCACTGAAATCCGTTTTCAATTTTTTAACACATTAGCTTGTGTGCCACAAAATTATTTGGCCTACTCCATAATATTTTACTTTGTCCAATTTTTTCAAAAAGCAAAACGAAAATGGCTAGTCCTATTCACGTGGCACGTAGTGTATGAATGCAATTTATGTCAATACATAAGCACATAATTCCTCTTTTCTAATCATATCAATAGATACAAAAAATATTTAAAATTTTACGTAGCATAATTTATAAAAGAGGAAATACAAATAAAATTCATCGTTTGAACTCGATATAAAAGTGTTTTGCCAGTTGAGCACACAAAAACAAAAATTATATAAAGCTCTTATAATGATTATTTTGAGCTTTTTGTATTTTTAATTTTATATTGTTTTTATATGAGAGCTAGCTTTTAATGATTACACAAATTATGTGTACAAGTTATTGGTGTAATTTTGGGGTGGACTTATGTAGGCGTAATTCTCATTAAGCACCGTACTCAAGTACGTATCTCTATTCTACAGTAATTGATTCTAATCAATAATAAAAGTACCAAATTGGTAAAAAATAAGAAAATCGAACAATTAGATCTGACTCATTAAAATCAAATATTTTTTTTTTTAGAAAACTATAAACACAAAAACAAAAAAAAATAATTCTAAATTTTTAAACAAAAACTTTTTTTAAATTTAATTTATTTTTAATGAATATACATTTCTACTTCATTGTTTTCCCGCACGTTTTTCCATTCCTCTTGTGCGCATTTTTTGCGTCTCTGTTACTCTGTGTTATGTATTTGTATATCTCGAATTTCAATTTTTCTTTTTTGAATTCTTGTTTTCTCAGTTTAATGGAAAATTGAAATAATGTGTTGTTGTTGTTGTGTGTGTGTGTGTCTCGTAATTAGTATTAATAAAACATTAATGAAATTGATTTGTTTTTTGTTGTGCTTTTCTTTTGCATTTCATTAAGACGAATTGCTTAAATACTTAGATTGTTGAATTGAATACAAAAATAAATACAAAATATAATTTCTCTTAATTCGGTTCGAATTCGTTTTCTCGCTTCAAGTGATTTCGAATAAAATGGATAACGCTTCAATAATTTAGGGTTTTGACAAAGTAATTGAAAATTCATTACATACAAATCAGAATCGTTTGTGAAATTTCAATGGAAATATGAACGGAATTTTCAATTCAGATTATTGAAATTATAATAAATATTTTAATTATTATTAAAAATTTATGTTGAAGGTTTTAAATTGAAGTGTGGTCGAATCCCATATTCGGTCTATCAACGCGAAAATTGTACAATAATTTAGAGTTGGGTGTTTACGTGTCATCATTTTGGTTTATTGGTAAGAACTACCCATCAATTTAGATAAATATCGGAAATTTAGATAATATATGTTGGCGTGAAACGTTAATTTTTGACTTATACGGTGTGTGACTGCCGCCAATTTTTTTTAAATTTCCGATCAGCTTAATTGGATGGTTAATTCATACCAGTTATTAATAGATGTCGCTAAAGTCCATATGCTAAAGTCCATATACCAAAATGTGCCTGCATTTAGTTCTATACTGAAAACATAGTTTTGGTTTCTCAGTCGTCGTTTACAAATATTTTTACTTTATTTTGCAATTTTTAATTATAAATCATACTTTGTGCCATCTATGAACGACTGGCGTAAACTTAACTATCACTTTAGTTAGTTGGAAATTTAGACTAGCAAATCAATCGCATTTGTTATCATCATAACAAAAAAAAAATGTTTGTTTCAAAAGCTTAATTAAGAATTCACAGTGCAGAAAATTTCAAACCATATATATTTTGCTGACTTCTTTTGAAATTTGACAAACTAAAACAAGTAGCAAGTTGAATTGAACTATAAATATTTTGTTCACTTAACTGACATGCATTTCATGCATAAATTAATAAAACAGTTCAAAAAAATTAATTTTGTCTAATTTATTCAAAGGCAAGTGAAATAGTTTTTCTTTAAAATATGGTGTGCTAATTAAACGTGAACCAGGGCGGGGATGTTACCATCAATATTTTCGACTAAGTTTAGTCTAGTCTAGTCTAATAATTTCAGGAAGTCTTGCAGATTACACATTTTCTTTCGTTTTATTTGCTCAGTAGACACTTAGGTTCATCAAATTTTACGTTCGTGAGAAAAAATATTCTGAATGTGTTCCCAATCTTAATCACGAATTAAAAAAGTGGCAATTTTTTATACAAATGCCACTTTCTTTAATTCATTTATTGGCCAACTTTTCTTTATTCGTGTACCTATTGGCAGTTAATTATTTTATGTAAGCCAAGATTCAAGCCACAAATATTTTCACCCATATTAATTTTTAGCACTAGTTTTTGTTATGTCGCTTTGAAAATTTCAGTGTCACCTCTCGTACCTCAATAACAGTTTAAAAATAGTTTTATAAATTGAATTACATATCATGCTATAAACATACCGAAATTCTCGATCTGTTACCGCTACAAATAAAGGTTGCCATCGATCTGTGTCATCTGAACTTTCCGAACTTGATCGACCATTCTGAAATGATATTAAAATAAAATCGTTTAGTATTACGTAGTAAAAAAACAAATCTTAAATAATTTTTTAGCGAAAAAAATCTCTACATATTGTATATGGTGAAAAGTACGTCAAATCACAAATTTGATATATGGGAAGTTGTGTTTAAATTTTATTTTTTTATGTTTACTGGTGTAGTACTGGTTAAAAAGAATTGTGGAACATGATTTTTAGAATGTTGTTGTTGTACTTAAAGATACTAGGTGAGTCATTTTGACATTAATTTTTCTCAAAATGACATGGTGATGTTTATTTATTTATATTCGATAACGATCCAACTATTTACTGAATATAAAATCAAATTCTAAAACAATGTTGTAATCATTTTACAAATTCATCCCATGAAAATTTTAAAATTTAAAATTAAAATCTAATATTAGGTGTGTGAATAAGACTCTGCCCATTTTATTAAATTAGAACATATTTGCTTGTTTTTGAAAATGAAAGAATTATTTATCGAAAGTAGCTACAAGTTTAACCCATCTTCTTCCCCCTTCTGCAGCGACAGTTTCATCCATCTTTCAGACAATTTCCAGATTCCTTGTCTGAAGAAATTCTGGTCTTTGGAGGCAAACCAATCAATCAGCCAATTTTCGATCTATGCGCGAGGTCTGAACCACTGTCCAGAAAGGGACGATTGCATCGACTGGAATAATTACTAATCTGAAGGACATATATCTTGTGAATACGGCAGGTGGGGTACAACTTCCCCAGTTCTCGTTTTAAATAATTTTTCACAACGTTTACAACATGTGGTTTTGCATTGTCGTGCTGAAAAATTAATTTGTTGTGTCTGGGTGAATCATTCTGGTCGTTTTTTCTCTAAAGCTCGCTTCAAACGTATTAGCTGCCATCGGTAGACATAGCCATTGATAGTTTCACCTGATTCCTACAGTTCATAATATACGACATATTTCTGATCCCACTACGATACCTTTCTGGCTTGATACAAAACATAACATTATTGAAATGAATATCTTGATTTGATTGCGATGGACCAGCTTCACTAGGTTTCACCCAACATTTTTTGCGTCTCAATTCTCATAATAAATCAATTTTCCATCTCCAGTAACTATTCTCTTTGGAACAATATTTTACAAATGGTTTTCCGACGTTCGGCATCTCTTTCTTTTAATTCGTGTGTTTGCTAGCTTTTTAAACCATTCTGATTGTTAATAAACTATGATTGTATTTGAGAAGAATCTTCAGTCTAAAACGTTTCCACTTTAGCATTTTCAAATTTTTTGGCTAGTTTTCCAGGCTTTTCATCTTCATTAGGTAGGTAGGTAGGTTTCAGTGGTTGACACTTAGGCCAATTTTGGCCCATTGTGATCCCCTGCATTCACGCCACATCATTAACCCGTTCACCTATTCTTCTAGTCACACCTCGTATACCATGTGCACATTGCAAGTACCATGTCAACCTGTACATTGACGTGGACGATGGGTCGGCGCTGAATTCTGCACTCAATCAGAGGGTCTTAGTTGTGTTTATTAACATCACCGATTGTAATCGATGATGAAAATTCGATTTGCACCTAGCCTCTGATTGGATTCGATCTTCATCAACAAAGTCATTATTTTTAAATCGTCGAAACCATTCCTTGCACGTTCTATCCGATGGAGTATGCTCACCATAAATTTCCGCAAGCAAACGGAAAGTTTCCGCTGCACATTTCTTTGCAATAAAATAATGTAATAAAATTTCCTGTGGAGTACACGAAAGGGTGGAGTCATATTCACACACCCAATACAATCTCTTCTCTGTATATAATATAAAAATCACGTGTCACGATGTTCGTACAAGCTAATCTCTGAAAACGCCCAACCGATTTCAATGAAATTTTGTGAATGTTTATGGTTAATTCAAGCTTAAAAGATAGGATAGTTGTGGATCCGATAGGTGGTGCTGTTGTCGAGATTTAAAAAAAAAATCTTTTAATTTTTTCAACAAAATTTTTTTTTTTAATTTTTTTTAGATTTTCCATTTAAAAATACATACAACTACAAATGTTAACTTCCCTACTCCACACATAAACATTTTTTTAAGCTATTTGTAGATTGTAGAAAGTATTGTAGATTGTTGAATATTGAATTGTCAATTTATTGTGTGTGCAGATTTCTATATGTGTTAAAAAAAAATTTGGAGAAAAAAATTAAAATACCAAAAGTTTATTAAAAATATAGAGCAAGTGAAAATGTTTCGCATACAAGATGTGATGACTTATATACGCCATTAAGGTCGTCCAAATTTATTTATTACATTTACATGTAATCCAAAATGGGAGGAAATACAAATTTTGCTATTGCCAGGTCAACAACCAATGCATCGTCATGATATCACCGCACGTGTGTTGAAGCAAAAATTAAAATCGTTGATGGATTTGATCGTAAAATACTCGATTTTCGGTAACACTCCTTGCTGGATATATTCGGTTGAGTGGCAAAAGCGAGGTTTCATGCTCATATTTTGATTTGGCTTGAAGATAAAATCCGCCCAGAAGAAATAATTAGAAACCAATAATTTCGGCAGAAATTCCAGATTAATTAATTGACCAAGAATTATTCGATATTGTTACCACAAATATGATCCATGGTCCGTGCCGTGTTTTTAACATGACATCGCCACGCATGGACAATGGAAAATGTGCAAAGCGTTTCCCAAAGCAATCTATTAATGATACCATTACTGAAGTGGACGTTTATCCATTGTATCGACGCAGAAACACAGAGAATGGTGGCCATAAATCACTTCAATAAAATGGAAATTGATAATCAGTGGGTGGTACCATACTCACCAATGCTTTCAAAAACGTACAAGGCTCATATTAATGTCGAGTTTTGCAGTTCTGTACAAGCCATCAAGTACATTTGCAAATATGTTAATAAAGGCAGTGATTTGGCAGTATTTGAAGTACAAAATACTTTGTAAATTGAAAACGGCGAAATACCATGATACCAAATGAGCAAATACATCAGCAGCAACGAAGTTGTTTGCCGTGTTCTTAGATTATGTCGAGCACCTTTTACGATTCATCTTAAAAACGGTGCCAAAAACCTGATGTTTTCTGACAATTTGCAAAAACATTATTATATACCGACGTTACACAACAATCGCAGGCATATTTAAAGCCAATACATTGGGACGAATTTACACAGTACATCCAAAACAACGTGAATGTTTCTTCGCAGTCACTGGACAAGTGTTCAATACATATCAAGATACATATCACGAGATGCAATTGCTGGAAGACGATAATCATTGGGATCTGACACTTGCAGATGCAGCATTTACATCAACTGCACCAAATAACATTCGTCAACTGTTCGCAATGTTATTAACGACATGTCATCCAACACAATCATCGGCTTTATGGGAAAAATACAAGAATTACATGGCTGAAGACATACTACACCAAGTTAGATACACAAACCAAGATCCTAACATTGATTACATGCCAAAAATGTGTTGACCGAGGATTTGTGTATTTAAATTTCAAATTGGTTACTAAATCATTATGGTATGCCATCTTCTGACAGTCCGGCGGCCGACTTAGTTAACAGTGATGTGTAGTGTGAAGAAAAGTATAACAATGTTGACTTAGCCACATTTATTGGCAACAATGAGCCATTAATGACAGCTGAACAAAAAAGTATTTATGATAGAATTATGCTAACTGTTGCTAAACAAGGCGGCTTTTTCTTTATGAATGCACCAGGCGGAACCGGAAGATTTTTTTAATGTCACTTATCCTTGGTGGACGAACGGAACATTCTGCGCTCAAACATCCATTAGACGGTCATAACAAACCGAGCGCATTGTGTAGCATTAAAAATACAACGGAATGGCTGCAGTGCTGCAAAAAAGTTCGATCATTATCTGGGATGAATGTACTGTGGCTCATAAACATTCACTCGAAGCATTGCATAGACTATGCAAGATTTACACGGCAACAGCAAACTATTCGGTGGTGCACCTTATTACTATCCGGTGGTTTCCGACAGACATTGCTAGTCATTCCACGCTCTATACTTATTCCGATGAGATTAACGCATGTTTAACCCTCGTCCATCGGAATAGGTACAATTGTACCTTTTCCGTTTTTAAATACTATTAAATCTTCTTGTAGAAGCCGGAGGGTTTAAGTTTTGTGAGATCTCTACATTTTTTTGCTGGACCATTCAGACCTTATTCTATAAGAAAAATATCCCCAGCCTCTTCAGATATAACGGGATCGAGTAGATTTTAGCGCTGTAAAACACTTTTAGCGTTGTAAAATTATGCCGCTGGACGAAGGTTAAAACAATCATTTCTATGGCGAAGCGTAGATACCGTTCGATTGACCATCAACATGCGAGTACAATTGCAAAATGACCCGTCGACACAAATATTTTCTGAACAATTGCTAAATATTGGCAACGGTAATATCGAACTGCATCTAAACACACAATGCATTAAATTGCCAGACAATCTGTGCACTATCGTTAATTCAAAACATGAATTAATTGAGAATATCTCCCCGGTCATTCTGAATAATTACTTGAATCATAATTGGCTCAGTGAACGTGCAATTTTGGCAGCGAAAAATATTGATGTTGGCTTCGTAATTTAAACTCACCCAGATGATGCAACGGTACACGTTTGGTCATCAAGCGGATCACCGGAAATGTTATTGAAACAACCATTTTGAACGGAAGGTTTAAGGGAGAAGTCGTTCTTTTGCCACGTATCAAAATGATACCCTCGGAAACGACAAACTTCAAACGGCTTCAATTTCCGATTCGTTTGGCAACAATCAACAAATCTCAAGGGCAAATAATGTCCGTTTGTAGACTCGACTTAGAAAATCCTTGTTTCTCTCATGGCAAGTTATCGTTGCATGCGCACGTGTGGGTTAACAATCAAATCTCTTCATGTTGGCAAAAGACATATGGATAGTATTCGTATGGCAATCTGTCACACTGTTCCGCAACATTAAAATATGTAAATAAAATTTTATTTGCATATGACTTGTGCGCCTGTTCTATGTATGTCTAATGCATAAAATATCAGATGCTACCAGATAAAAGGCGGTCTACATGAAAAGAAGACAGTTTGTGGCAGGACAACGTCTGCCGGGTCAGCTAATAATATATAAGGCATGTACGTGACTCACATTTTATGAATCTCACCCACCAGCATCGTCGTCACGACAATCGATACTTCTTGCTTTACACAAAAGCATGACGTAGTTTATGGATAGGGCCAAACCAATTAGTAAAATAATTATGAAATTTTGGTACGAGTCATTTTACATAATTATTTGGACCTGTGTGAAGCATTTGGTTATTTAAATAACAACAAACATAATTTTAATTTTTGTTAATAATGGTTGGGTTCAAAAAGTGTTGTAAGCTATTTCCTGAGTCGAAATATTCAACCCATATAAAGAATGTTTCTGATTATACTAAAATTCGTCTGAATTTTTGACTTATAGATGGCTAATGTGTAAGAATCACAACAATCAGTTTCGAACAAATGAGACTATTGATTTGAAAAAATCAGTCTTCTCATCAGGTCGCGACGACTGATGTTGTATTATTACATTGGAATATTGTCTATATATATGGTTGGGAAGTTGATTGTGTATAAGTAAGTGTCGATTATCATATTCGTTTGTCACACAGATAGTGACGCTAAATGGAAGAATTTCCTACGATTTGTGAATTAAATTCGAGAGTGCTGAAATACACCAATATACAGAATAATCACAATAACACCATTACAATTGCTAAAACCAAAGTAAAATATATAATAAAATTCGTGAATGCGAAAAGTTAGTTGTTAAAATAGAATATAGATGGAAATGTGAAAGAATCAAATTTCGTACGCTATGCAGTAATTCGCTAGTAGTACAACTACATGGTCATAGTATGTTCTATATATATAGACAATATTCCAATGTAATAATACAACATCAGTCGTCGCGACCTGATGAGAAGACTGATTTTTTCAAATCAATAGTCTCATTTGTTCGAAACTGATTGTTGTGATTCTTACACATTAGCCATCTATAAGTCAAAAATTCAAATTTATCCGCGATCCAGCGTTAAAGGAAAGAAAGTATGAGGTGGTTGGGAAGTTGATTGTGTATAAGTAAGTGTCGATTATCATATTCGTTTGTCACACAGATAGTGACGCTAAATGGAAGAATTTCCTACGATTTGTGAATTAAATTCGAGAGTGCTGAAATATACCAATATACAGAACAATCACAATAACACCATTACAATTGCTAAAACCAAAGTAAAATAAAATTCGTCTGCCACGTTCGACTGAAGCAAATGAAAATTCATTGATTTGTACAAACCTGAAGTCATGAAACATATGTATAAGGATCATGTGTAAAAAATTGAGATTTCTAAATTTTCTCTGCTTCGTCCCATAAACTGTGTGCAACCAGGAAGCAACAAAATTCATACGGTTTGCATTTGAAGTTTAAGCCGGCTATTACTTATGTCCTCGTTAACGTGGGTTCGAGAAATATTGTCTAAAGTAAAGTTTTTTGTAGTTTTCGAAAACATTATAATTTCACACTAAATCTAGGATCTGCTATTAAAAATATATGTAAATTCGTATTTATTTAGAGATATAAATTTAGTTTTCTTTCTATGTAATCCTGCTGAGTTAGGAGCCAATATAATTACGGAATTTTGTGATCATTTAGGCTAAGATAGTGAGTGGGCTTTGTGTCAAATTCAAAAGGCCTAAATTTAATAATAAATATTGAAGATTTTCGCCTTTTTGACCTAACCTTATTTGCAAAATTTCGCCATGGCCTTTTAACGAAATGAGAATAAACTGATCGAGAGCACTTAAGGTATTTATTTACCGTCCCTTATCCCTTACGTCAGTTTTCAAGTATTTAGCTATTCATTTACTCAAGAAGCAAAAATGCAGATACTAAGTAAATTACAATTTTAGATGTATTATATAGTATATATATATATATTAGTATTACGCACGGGACTTTTCTAAAATTTAATTAGAGCTGATGAACAGTCTTATTTCTACATTACTGTTATTGCTTCTTCTACAAAGCAATATTGCATTATAAACGAAGTATGAGTGATATATTTTGAAACATTAAGATGTAGAATTAATTATTTATGGAAACAAGATGGAGACTGTCACCAATGGAAAAATTCCGCGATACCAAAATTGCATTTCATCTATATTATGTGCTGAACTAACATAAAAATGTTACCTTCAGGAAAGCGAGAGCTGGCTAAGTTTGGACAATTTTCGCGAATATTTGGAAAATACATTATTGAACAATGATTGTTTGGATGCTGGGTTATCATTTAGTCAGTGGGTTTCAACAGCCTGATGTAACTTGGAAAAATATTCTACTAAGTTCATAACTACTAGATGAATTTATCGATTTTTTTCATAATTAAGCTGAAAAAGTCAACTTTGGAGCCCAAATATGTACTTGTTTCTTGTAACTTTCTAGAAAATTATGTGTTTATAAGGCAAAATGCAGGACGGATTTTCATCGGGCATTCAAGAAACAAGCAACTATTCTCCCGTTTGTAATTTAGAACAGTGAAGGAAAGAAATTATTCAAAATTAATTATTCGTACAAAATGTTTTCAAATTTTTTACAAAATCTTAAAAGCTCCTATGGAAGCGTCTACTTCTGGTAGACCGGTTTAATGATTAAGTATGAAGTTTCAACCCGATCAATCAATCAATTTTTGTTGAAAAACATTTTTTTCTAAAAAATCGTTATTTTAAGCGGAAATTTTAGAAAACTGAACTGGACCGGTATTGTTGCAAATTTTATTTTTAATCTTTCAGTTCTTAGTCGTTTATTTCGTAAATGATATCAATTTCAAAATATTTCGAAAAAAAAACGAAAATCGTCTATTGAAGATTCCCTTCCGGTGAATTGATTTCGACCAAAAACGACTGCGATCTTCCAATTTATGGAAAAATCATAAGTTTGGATCAGTAAATTCATCTGAACTGTAGAAAACCAAACAGATTTAGTCAGAGCAAATGGTAAATATGCAAAAAATCTCGAAGTCAAAATATTTCTCGATTACTGTACAGTGTATTTCATAGCTGTATATCCAATCGTTTTGTTTTGATTTTAAAAAAAAAGCATTAAAAAAGTTATAAAGTTTAATGCCAAAAATTAACTAAAGTCGGTCATACTGATTTATGAAACAAAACCCGTTATTTGAATTTTTGACATAGATGGAAAATTTGTAAGAATCACAACAATCAGTTTCGAACGGTTGAGATTGGTGTCGATTCCTTGTACATCTATTTATCTTTTCTCCTATTCTTCTATTATTTCAAAAGCTACTCGATATTTATTTCAAAATTCTATATTACAAATTTTTAGATTGCTTGCTTAAATGTGTCGAGTTTTCCCACTGATCTATATTACATGGATACGACATATCAAAAACTTTATGGGAGTGCAAAAATAGTTCTACGTTTGTGACAAAGACAGAAAAATTTTCTGTCTTTTCTTCAATTCCGAATTTTCGAAAATCAAATTAATGTCAACAGAAAACAAGTTCCTATGAGTTTTTGAAGTTTGACGCTTTGACGACAAGAACTTTTTTTTTATTCGAAATATTTGCAGGAGAGCATTTGAAATATTAAGGGAAATCGCAAGAAGAAATTTGCATGCAAAAGCGGTACCACATGAATTAAATGAATAAAATGTGATTTATAATTTAAACCATTTGAATATTATTATTTGTTTATGACTACAATAATAAAAAACTAATTTCAGAAAATTTCGAAATTAAATCTATCTTCGGTACGGTCCTATCTTTCGGAAATATTTTTTTAAAGCAAGAAGTGTGTATAAACGAGCGATATGACTATACAAAAAAGTGCTCCCATTTTTAGCTGTTGTTTTATATGGTTTCTGACATTGATGTCGTATCCATGTATATAGATCAGTGAGTTTTCCTAGTAAAAATAGCAGGATAGAAGAAAAGAAAAATAGAAGGTTTACATTGAATAGACACAATTATTGATTTGAAAAAATTGGTCTTCTAATCAGGCCAACCATTACAATAAAATAACAAAAGTAAAAACCGTTACTTACTTCAACTATTTATCGAAAAAACAGATTTTTTAAAATTCCTTTTAATTCCAAACCACAGTAGTATTTTGATCAGTTGTCCCGCTCAGGCTTATACATTTTATCAATTTTAGTATTAATGCAGAGACTTAATTTTCTGAATAGATAAGTTGACAGTATCACAAAGAAAGTTATCTACTTATCAGAGATGGAAAATGGCAAAAGATAAATCGGGAGAACATTCAACCGCCATAATAATACCGATGATATTTTTTTAAACGATTGAAATAATTATGGCACCAATAAAACCGGAGGACCAAAACAAAAGATGAGTTCACGCAAAATATGCGGGATGATTAAGGTTGCGAGTAATTCTTGTAAAAATATTAAGCCCCTGAAAAGTGAGCTTGTGCTGAGCCATGAAAGATGCTCGACATCTAAAATACAGTAAAATAATGTCAGCACCAAAGCTATTGCCATAGCACAGAGCATCTTGACTTGTTTTCTTAAAAAAACTTATTATGACGAAACAGCCTAGTACGAACAAATATTACCACCACGGTTTTTGAATTCTTTTAGGAATTGAATTTCTACACTAAAATTTCTACACTCATCAATCGATATTTTGGACAGCAACAAATTTTGAATTAGAAGAGCAACGTTCTTATCCTGGAACCATTTAGTTGTGAACTTTGTCTTGTGGCATGGTGTGTTGTCTTGTTGAAAATACCTGAAATCAGTTGGACTTGGGCATTGAGACGACCCTGGTAAAATAATAACAAGACAGTTCCATGAGCGGGAAGTAATCCCTTACAGTCAGAATACCCCTTCTAATTGTGCTTTTGTTGTAAAGCAAAATGGTTGATAATATTTGAAGCGGCTCAAAAATCCTTTTCACTTCATAGCACCCCTCGTAGCAAAACTATTTATACACCGCGCTGCTTAATTAAGAGGGATGGCTCTTTTTGCAGAATAGAGTTATTTCGCCACCTACAAATGATATCCGCGAATCTCCATATTTATCGATAGTCGATAGATATCGAGAATTACAGAAAACGAAGAGAAACAAGAAACGAAAAAGAAATAGTCGGGTTTTGAGAAATGTACGAGACACGTCTCATAATAAAAAAGTGAAAGTGCCGCGAACAATCGTTGGCCCAATTAATTTATTGAGCTAAACACTCATCAATTTTGACTCTGTAACTTTTAAGTTTTGGCCGAAATCAAGAGAATTCGAGACGCACATGAATTTATATTTTTAAATTAATTGTAACAATTTTAATTTATAATTTTGCCTTTAATTTGAATTTGAAATACATTTTTTTATTTTTTTTATTATTTAACATTTCATAATGAATATTTCAATTGAGAGTATTAGTGACAGTGAGACAGTTTTAATTTTTGTTATATGAAATTTTGGACTGACTATGAGCAAGTATCACGACAGTAATATTTTTTTGTGCTGAGTTCTTATAAAATGTTGTGAAATACAATTTTCGGGCTGATACTTTTGATATTATGGAAATCATCATTTTTGTGTTACCATCGCATTTTTTGGGTTGACATTTGGGCCAACTTCATATACATAATGGTGTTTATGTATTGTTAAAAGTCTTTAAAAAACAAGTTTTTCTTTAACTACCTACCAGTACTGTATAGTTATGAAACAAGCAAATGTTAAAAAAATTGTTTTTTCCAAAAAACAATTGAATCTTGTAACGGTTTCTTTATATTTTGCTGAATTTTTGTACTTATCAAATTCTTGGCATTAATTTTTTTAATCAGTTTAAAAAAAACAAAAAAAAAACGATTAGATATATAGTTTTGAAACGTGCTGTAATTTATTTTACTACTAAAATTAGAGAATTTCAAAACTGGTAGATCGTCGTAAAAAAAAATGGACGTTCATCGAGAAAATTTTCTTTCATTTGGATTTAAATTTTTTATCTTTCAGTTCCGCATCTCGACCACATTCAAAACAAAAAAACAATAAAAATGACTTCCAAGAATTTGTGACGCATTTTGCACCATATATACAAATTTTATGGCAGACTACTCATAGCTATAAAACGACAAGATTGTAAAGAAACATATGCAAAAAAAATCGATTTTGCAAATATTAAAAACTGCAAATGACATGCAATTTAAATATAATTTCCTTGGAACGAACTTTTATTTATCTCAAATAATAGTTTACAATTTTAATATGTTCGTGGGGAGCACTGAATTTGTTCTACAAAATGTCGCAAATGAGTCGACACCTCGTAAAGGTTAGGGTGGTATGTGCAATATGATTATTGTGCAAAATATGGCAAATTGTAGAGTACAGAATATTTAACGATTAATATTTATTCGCTGATTTCAAAAATCAAAATGTGCAAATTTTTCGGGAAATGAGTACAAACGAGTACACAATGGAATAGGAAATGTTCGCGCGGATTCAGAACAAAAAAAAAATCAATTTTCCATGTAATTCAATTCAGAATGCATTAAAGAAATTTTACGATTTGATCATGTTAATGCCACAGTTGGATATAAAGAAAGATATAGGAATTTGTTTGTTTTGTTGATTCAAGAATGCTACGTGTGCATGGCGGTGAGATGCAGTGGGATTTCATTTTAATGGTAATAGTTTATTATTGTTTTTCAACAACGTATCCGGTTGGTAATTGATTATCTCAATATAAAACTTTAATTTTAAGCTGGTCACGTGTTTAAGTTTTATTATTCCACTGTTCATACAGTTTTTTGTTTTTAAATGACGATATAGGTGTAATCCATTAGCCATATATGTATGTGTTCGTTTATAAGTGGGCTGGAACTTAAAATGGGTCAATTTTAGATTATTCATCTGTTCAGAATTTAAGAATTGACTAATTGGTTAGAAAATGCAATCAGGATTCATGGTAATTGATTATCCGCTTAACAATTTTCATTAAAATCTTTCAACCGGTTCTAAAACTCAATATTGTTACCAATTTTTTCAATAGAATTCGGTTCGTATTACTGGATTGCGAATACAAATACAACTATCAATTACATAGTTTACAACAAAACACACTTTATTAGTTTCTACAACATTTGGAATATTATCAAAAACACCGGTAATTATTTTATAATTTTCACTCAACATTTAACACAGAAAAACATATTAATTGTGGAACTCGTAGTGTGTGCTGTGCTTTAAATTGCTTTAAATCACAAATTAATTTACCGTAACCACCATTTAGAATTTTTTCAGAGTTTACTTTTGCTTTTAATATATCGCCTAACGAGTCTCCTATAAGATGAGTACTCACGGCGCTCATTGCTCCACCATCCATACAAAGATGCTCGCTCCTTCCATACTTGGTTTCGCCGACAATTAATTTTGATTTTTAACGATACAGGGTCTAGCTAATCCCATATGATATTGCACCACCAGCCTTCACACTGACTTCTTTCTGCATTTCATAATACGAGCCCTGCAAGATTTGTCCCATGCACCCCTACTTTTGACAGTGCTCTAATTTACCGCCAGCTGGCCTTCTAGTAATGTTACTATTGCGTGAGAATAATTTATTAGATTACGTTGATTATTTATTATAATAAATTAGATTACGTTGATTAAGGCAGTTAAGACCAGGGTGCGTATTCTTGAAATCGGTGGGCATTTCCGTATGCGGATTGTAATTTGCTTCAAAATTTTTTATATTATTCGAATTTTTCGCCAGCTACTTTAATCGTTTTTTCAAATTTGCTTGCAAGTTCCCTATTATTTCGGGGAATAAATCCGCATTGATTTACCGAGTCGGAAATTTTCACCGATTTTTGTTTAGCAGAGAAATAAATAATAGAAGACTTGCAAGTCTGAAATTTGAAAAAACCATTAAAGTAGCCGGCGAAAAATTCGATTAATATAAAAAAATTTAAAGCAAATTATAATCCGCATACGGAAATACCCACCGATTTCAAGAATAGGCGCCCAGAACACGAGACCGTTCAATAAATAAATTGAACAATCAAAATAGTCAAATTATTCCGTGACTGTATTGATACATCTGCATTCATATAATACAACAATAAAATTTTTAAATGGGCTTCCAAAGAGTGCACACTCAGCTGTCATCGCAAACATATAGTTGTGGAGTATATCATCCATTCCCATACCACATAAAAGAAAGCCACAAAATTTGGTGTGCAAAGAGGTGCGAAGTCCTAGATTCATACCTCATCGCTGTGCTTTTTGGGTAACACTAAATGAATCAGGAGGTGTAGTGCAGAAGAGCAGGGGAAATCTTGTTTATAGTCATGGACACTACATGTGAGGGCGAGTTATTGGTGTCCCAAAACCAATATTAAAGCAGCGTGTTCTCCAGGTTATCAGCCACTGAGGAGGCGTCTGTCTTGTATTAAGTTGCTCACTATATAAATGTGTTCAAGATAGGACTGGATGCCTTAAGATTCTCACTAGTACTTGACCCACATACGTAACAAGCGGGTTGAGTGGCAGGCCAACAACCTTCCCTCATAAAAACAATTAAGTTATGAACCATAATCAAAGGCCTCGGATTACCATATCGGAATCATCAGAAACTCGACCGCGGAAATTGTTTAAACTGGAGTATGAGAGCGATGGGTTGAGACGGATGGAGGACCATAGTGCAGGTGGCAAAATCCCTTCATGGGATGTGAACGTTGCAGAGAGAGAGACAGCATAATTTGGTTTCTGCTTCAAAAATTATCGAATACAACAACACTTAGAAAAAAATCATTACCCAGACCGAATGATGATAATAAAGAAATTTTACGATATAAATCGAAAGCAAATCTCCGAACATAAACTTCATACAAAATCCGGAGGAGACTTGGCTAAATACATGAACTGGCCAATACACTCAAACACAAGGTTCAAAATTGACAACTTAAGAATTCTAATTACACATCCAAAGAAACGCGTTAATGAGAGTATACCATCCATCCATCATACACCAACTTTTAAAATACAGCTGCGACAGTACTGTTAAGAATTTCGGGCGTTCAATATGGATTCGTACATGATTTTGAAAATAAAACATTCAGCGATTTAAGTTTTTTATTTACCAACATTTTTAATTTCTGCAGCAATTTACAAATTTCACTCGCTTACTGCTCACTTAGTCACTTTTACTGTTCACTTTTACTAGTGACTACTTTTCGCACTGTTTACTCTACGTGTCATCATATTCCCCGTCTTGATGATTAACGCGCGTTGTTAATTCCAGTATTTTCGATGATGATTATCGCCGCTGTTTACAATTGATTGCGTCATTCTAAAATTCAAATTTCAATCAGTATGAGAGTAATACTTGATCTGACAAAATTATGCACTTTGGCAAGATTCGAAATCGCGACCTTTGGGTTGGTAAAACTTTGTGATTTATGCCTTAACCAATCGACCACCAAGTAGATAATCGAATAGAATTCGTAACAGTATTTTGGTATTCATATAATATTTACCCCTACTCATATGTCCTTCCGTCTTACAAAAAATATTTCTTAACGCACTTGAGAATAGACATTAATGGCTCCGAAATGTGGTGCACCTCTGGCCGAAAACCATCCCGAAAAACGCCTTTAAAAATATTGGTGTGCTTTCTCGCTAAATCCTATGAAAAGCTTCAGCCCGACAAAATAGCCAAAATCACATTCCATCATGAGATAATTAAAAAACATCTCACATAAACACAAACAAAAATTTAACGAATTATATCTATAGGATTAGGGAAGAGTTCGTAGCTTTTTCGGCGACATTGAAATAAAGAAGTTTCTTATTTTAAATGAGCTTTATTAAAAGAAATATATGCCATTAATAATAATAAAAAAAAAATGTCGATTACCTTTTGCCATTTTTCTGGTAGAGCCATGAGCCCATCACTGTAGAACTTCTGTGGTTTAGAGGCGAAAAATCGAGCCAACTCATTTTCGCAGGCCTCTTTTGAATTTAATGTAAAACCATTAAGATGGTTCTGCATGAACCGAAACAAATGGTAGTCCGATGGTGCAAGGTCAGGACTATATGGTGGGTGCATCAAAACTTCCCAGCAAAGGTCTCTCAGTTTCTGCCGGGTCATCAATGATTTGTGTGGGTCTAGCGTTATGATGATGGAACACAACGCCCTTTCTGCTCGTCAATTCTGGACGTTTTAACTGAATTGTTTGTCTTAAATGCTTTAGTTGCTGACAGTAAAGATTAAAATCAATCGTTTGGCTCGGTGGCAGCACCTCATAATGCACGATTCCTTTCCAATCCAACCAAACCCACAGCATTACCTTTCTTGGCGTCATCCTGGCTTTGATACCGTTTGGGAAGCTTCACCTCATTTCATCCATGATCTGTTTCGCACAACGTTGTCGTATCTTGTCCACTTTCCATTACCAGTAATAAAAGACAAGACAAGACATCACCGGTTTTCCAATAAGTGGTTTCATTTTGAATAGCCTGCTTTTTGGGCAGCTGCCAATTTTGAAGCTATCATCTTTTGACATTTGACAAGTAAAAACTAGACAAGAAGTTATTAAAATTCACTACAAAAATGGTGAAAATTTTGCAGTCACAGTTCGCAAAACTAAAGCACTTTAGGCGCGGTCGTCGTGAAGCAGTTTCTCGGCCGGCAATAGTGAAACTGGTGGGAAATTTGAGCTGTTGGGACAAGTTAGTGATGTGAAAATATTGCTGCTGTAGCCCGTAGTGTTGACGAAAACCCAGGTTTATCGATTCCCCGTCGATCTTTGGAATTAGACATTCCACAAACGACATTACACCGTATTTTACATAAAGACTTAGGTTTTAAGGCTTTTAAAGTCAGTTGACACAAGAACACCATAAACGTCGTATCTTTGCTGATTGTGTCCTTCAAATGCATCAGAATGATCCGGATTTTCATCGAAAAATCATCTTCAGTGATGAGGCCCATTTTCACCTCGGACGCTACGTTAATAAGCAGAATTGTCGCATTTGGGGCTCAGAAAATCCAACAATGATTGTTGAAAAGCCTCTCTATCCTCAACGTGTCACTGTTTGGTGCGGTTTTTGGGCTGGCGGTGTGATTGGACCTTACTTATTCGAAAATGAGGTTGGTGCAACTGTTATGGTGAATAGATTGCGCTATCGAGCTATGATTAATAATTTTTTATGACCGGAATCGGAAGATATTGATGTGGACGACGTTTATTTTCAACGAGACGGCGCTACGTGCCACACAAGCAACGAAATAATCGCAATTTAACAAGAAAAGCTTCTTGATCGTGTTATTTATCGAAGAGGTAATCACAATTGGCCACCGAGATCTTGTGATTTAATACCTTTAGACTTTTTTCTTTGGGGCCACGTGAAAGGCTTTGTGAAGTTATCGAGGACATACAGCCGCAAATGTGCGAATTGGTCATGGAAAATTTCATGAAAAGGATATGATGCTGCAAGCGTAACCGTGGCAGCCATTTTGGCTGATATCGTTTTCAAATGTTAATGGCATACCTTATTCTTTACAAGGAAATAAACATTCATTATTTTCTCTTAAAAAATACTCGTTTTTTTAATATCAAAATTAAACCTCTTATTGGAAAACCCTTTAGTTGTATCAGTTCATTTTTTTATTATAATAATATTATAACAAAACATAATATTTTATTATATTATTTTATTTAATTGTAAATTATAAATTAAATTAAAATAAAATAGATTTCGTCGAGTTTAGATCTAACTTATTATGCGCTGCCCTAGTTTCAGATCATTGTTAAAACTCAGTATACCTTCATAAGCTGATACTTTATTAGATTTGTCAATTCTCGTGTAAATTTGCAAATCATCCCCGAATAAATCATGTTTAATGAAAAGATTGATGGTCCCAATATGGATCCTTGGGGAACACCGGCAGAAAGTGGTAACAATGAAGAATTAGGTTCCAAAAGAACCAAACCGGCCATATCACCATCGTCAATACAAGTTCTTATAAGATGAGTGATGTCCGCTAAAACGGTCACGGTATGTGAGTTACGAAACCCTGACTAAAATTCCGATAACATTTTATTTGAATGAACATATGATTTAATCTGGTCCGATAATAATCTTTCCAGAATTTTCGATATACTGAATAGGACGCATATCCAGAGGAGCTTTCGGATTTTTATTTTTAGGAAGAGCAATAACTCTGCTAATCTTTTAATAAAATTAATCGATTTACTCTATATAAAATAAATCAACATATAAAAGTAATAAACGTAATAATAGCAATCGCATTAGTAGTTGGCTATTTTAATCAAAACCATTCCTCTCTTGATCATCACTCTATCGAATATTCCAGTTTTATTGAGTTGTTTAGCAGTGAGGAACAGTTTATTGGTAAATCCATCCATGAAGTCATTAATAAAGATTCTAGACGATGGATAGTCACTGGAGAAAATATTAATGGCGAGGTTATTACTCTTAATATATTTACATACATGAAATATTTATCCATGTCTAATCACTTTCTTAAAGAAGCATATGGCAACAGATGTTGTACTTTTTTTATTATTTTTGATCATATCCATTCGGAAACATTTGCTCCATTCATATTACTTCTATTCTGATTTTTCTTAAGAGACAGGACAAGGGATTCCAGATTAGCTATGATAGAGCTCTGATTTGTCATTGCAGCTTGAACTTTGTCAACAACCAATCGAACCACTTTTGGTCATAATTCATCGAGCATTGTATCGATCCAGGTGCTAGCGT
Source organism: Nephrotoma flavescens (assembly GCA_932526605.1). Classification (NCBI taxonomy): domain Eukaryota; kingdom Metazoa; phylum Arthropoda; class Insecta; order Diptera; family Tipulidae; genus Nephrotoma; species Nephrotoma flavescens. The sequence continues at coordinate 191,454,353 of OW052221.1, forward strand.
CAACATTATGCGAAGTTTTATTAACTTTGGGCCTTTCATCCATGATCCATGGCATAAAGTAATGCCACGTTTCGGATTTGATATTTCTGCTACCTATACACGTTTTACAAAACAAAAATTTATTTTTATTCAGGGCATCAAACTCCTCCAAGCTCTTAGTAATACACAACCCCATGATACCAGAAATCACATTTGTCGCACTGGATCCAACCAAACTTAGAACTTAGCTCAACAACAACACCACAATCACTACACTTGAATGCTCATCATCATATGCTGGTAATAATAGATCTTCCCAGATGATTTGATATTCGCTTCTTACAGAGCAGATCATTTGTCGCAATTATGCTCATATGGCAGCAAAAATTTCTCTTTCGGAGAGGATGGCAGATATACCGGTATATGGCATTTACTTGTGTGACAGCGCACGGTTTGCCCTATCACAATGGCACAATATTTTTTCGTCGTACTGTAATTCTTTTTGGTTGAGGTTTTACAACTAACATTCGTAAATGAAGTTGAGAAGTTTGAGTAGTAAATTGCTTGAAAGGCAAATGTTTTAGGCTAAAAAATTTAAAAACGAATTAAAATAAATATGGAAGTATTTATGATATCAATACCATTGGGAAACGGATCATGATATAATTAAAATAAAAATTAGTTTTCACATTGTTAATTTTAGCGGCTTATTGTTCATACACGCTTGATTTGTTAATTTTTAATTTTGTCGGAATCTTTACAGTTGTAAAAAACGAGGGTTAATAGTCTTGATCCAGTTGATAGTTTTTGATTGAGACATTCATTTCAAGATTAAAATATTCAAGAATTTTCGTTCAGTAAAGTCAGAAAGCTACCACATCTGGGATAACCGTTTTCTAATCGTGTAAGAATCTCAACAACACAAAACAAGACGGTTATTTAAAAAAATATTCACTAAACAGATTTTGATTGATTGATTGATTGATTGATTCTGAATGCACGACCAAGTTCTTACACAGGAGCTCCCGGGTGACGCCGGGCCCACCGTACACTCTTTTTTACATATAACAAAACCGAAGGATTGGATAGGTTAGTTAAATGGGACAGAATCGGCCCGGTTACAGACACCTAGGTATAGCCGATAGTTAGTAACACAAAGACAGCACAAAACTAATCTACTTGGGGAAGGATAAAGGTTTAATAGGTTAAATGGATAATGATGGTATTGGTCATCAACAATTGCTTCTTTAAATCAGCAACCTAAGAAAAAATGCTATTGTTTCACATGTATCTGGAAATCACCTGGAAATGAATACTATATTAATACTTTTCGACTTCCTAAACAAAACTGATTGTTGAATCGGCCCGATTTCATACACCTAGCTAGAGACGATATAGCTAGTAACACAAAGACAATACAATTCTAAACTACACAATCAGCAATTAATTTTACAAAGAAAAATTATTTCACAAGCAATATGTATAATTCCTGAAAATAATACTAAATTAATATATTGCTGCTTACCTAAATAATATGAACATTTATAATTTAATAAAGACCAAAAAAATATAATAATAATAATTAAGGGAAACGACGCGTTTATTACTTTTACGGAAAATCTCGAAAATGCACACTTGATATTGCTCACAAACAAATCATAAGAAAATTCTGAAACTTTCTGAATAATTTCGTAAATGGATTTTCTTTAATATAAAATCAATTTTATGTCCGATAAAGTTTTAGAAAAGCCCAGCACGAATCGATTTTACTCAACCAAATCCATGTGCCGGTTTATAAATTTTGAAAAGGTGGAATCCTTAATTAGGATGAATTATTGAAATCAAATGAGATAACCGCAGTGGTCAAATGAGATAACCGCAGTGGTCAACTCTGAGAAAAATGGGCGGTTTAAAGAAATTTTAGTTGTTGAGGACCATGTCAGTTAGAAAAACTAATCAGGGCTTCCCATCGAGGGGTGGGGACCATTTATAGAATTTTGTATTCTGACCAAATATATTAATAGAATCCTTCTTGGCCAATTAAGATATCCCTAGAAATCCAAATATAACCTCAGGTATATGGAGTGTTAGTTAGAGACCATGTTATTTGACTGATTAATTGATTGGAATGTGCGACCATACCTAAGTAAGATTCCCGGTTGACACCGGGCCCATCCACACGCTCTTTTATATATAACAAGATGATGGGACAGGAAAGGTGAATTAATTATTATGGAAATTGACCCGGTTTCAAATACCTTAGTAGTTAATAGTTAGTAAATTGTTAGTTGAAATGTAATGTAACACGGTTAGTACAAGGCAACATAATTATTTAATATATTATGGTATAATATCCAGCAAACAGAATCCTAAAATTATATTAAATTATCTGCAATATAACTTATACTATTTCCAGTGGTCGTTTTTACTATAGGAATACTAATAAAAAATGGTAAATATTGAAGTATTAAATAATAAAATTAAAGCAGTTAAATGTAATGATTAGTATTAATTAATCCAACTCAATTCTCCTGACAAATATTAAATAAAATTAATTGAATTCAAACCACCAAACAATTAGTACAATATAATAGTACTCGTCGCTGCCGTCATCTGAAAATCCAACTCAAATCTAAATATAAAGACTAAATAGAATCAAAATTGTAATTTCAGGAACTTCAACTCTTCTAAATTCTAAACAAAGTAAAACATTAAAGCATATATTTAGAATTATTAATAAGTAGTAAATAAATTTCCATTTTACCTAATAAAACCTGTTAAAATATAATTCAGTAATAATTAGTACAACTTTTAAATAAATTGTGATAAATATAAATAAACTTAGATCTCGGCATAATTAAGACTTAAACAAGAATTAAGTTCCCCAGCAAAACAAATTTTTGATTCGAACCATAATCAAAACAACAAAACATGACGGTTATTTAAAAAAATCTTCACTAAACAGATTTTGGTAAACAAATTGAATTTAAAATCTACGTTTTTCAGAATTTCCTTTGATTACAGGCAGGCACCCTATTCAGCTATCACACTTGGAATGGCCATTTCTCAAAAGTGCGAGATCTCAGCTAATCAAAACAGAGGGTTAGATTTTGAATACAGAAATTTAATTTTGAATGATACTTTTAAATTCAGTTTGCCAATCAGAAACGGTGCACACTACTCTTTCCCGGGTTAGATTTTCAATAAACCTGTACCATTTGGGACGCTGAACTATTAAAAACGGTTATATGAGTTCCAGAATTATCGCCGGAATGTTGGCAATTTCAAAATTTACACATGAAAATTTATTTTTCGCAAATTCCTGTAAATATTCGTTTTTTATTTTAGGACCTACTCTGTCCTATTCCACTCACCTCATTATTCGGACCTCATTATTTAAAAAAAAAATGTTAGTTTGTCTTTAAGATGTTTATACGTAACTATTTCGAGTCCTGCTAAAAGTCTATGTTGTGAGAGGGGTTTACCAATGAATTATATTTGTAAATAAAACTAGATCCCTAAAGAAAGATCCCATCTAACTTTATCATTATCAAAATATTCATTTATAATTTCAAAATATTTTACAGAAAATCGTGTTGTTTCAAATCAATATCAAAACATCTTAGAATCCCGGATACATAATGATACGCAAATACGATTTTAATTAAAAATCTCAGTTTCAAACGAATGCCGAAGAAAAAGTTACTTTACGAGACAGTGTGCATTCAAAATTTCTGAGTGGAATAATTGAGAAAAAAATACACCACGAAAATGTTAGGCAATCGATTCTTGCTGATTGTATGTAGTTTGAACAAAAGCTCTTCAGAATAATTTATCGTACTCGAACAAACAACATAATTTATCAAATTCTACTCGTTGGTACACAACCAATTCACATTCCATCAACTGCGTTGTAAATTATATAAATGTCTTTCCCTCTCGCAAAAATGAAAAACAATAAAATTTATTTTAAAGCTGCTGTCACTCGAAATGAGAAACATTAATGTTTATACTCTGACGTATAAAGTATAGTTTTTCATTTTTCCCAAATTTTAGTTACTCACTACCATACAAATTGAATATTGTATAGATTTTATGTACACCATACATATATTGGAGTACAGCAAACATAAAACTAAGTACTCGAAATATGTAATAATAATTCGAGTACATCACGAAACGATAAATTTTATTGGATTTAATCAAAAAAGCTCTAAAAGTTAATAGAAGTAAAGTACTTGATGTCTTGTCTTCATATTCTTCTTAGAATTAATTAAAGATTTTTTTCTTAGACCATTCGAAAGCAATTCACAGAAACGAGTCGATAAATTAAATTATTTGCGGTTGCAACGAGCAAAAAAAAAATATTGCATTTGATCCTGTGGTATTTGTTCATTTGTTATTTACGAGTATTTTATCTTCTGTAGTATGTAACGGTAGGGGAGGGATGTTGTTGTATAGATATCTGTGTACTGTGATAACTTTATAACGAAACTTAGATAATTAAGTCTTGGGAAAAACCACAAAAAGTTCAAGAAATCATTCAGTACACTTTTTAAATAAGTTGATTTTGAAAAGGAGTTTAAATCTTTACATTTTATAAAAGCACATAAAAAATTCTTTAAAGCTTTTTTTTATTATATTTTGTCTTGATTTTGGTTTCTTCCAATGTATATACACATTTCTTGTACATATTCGTATATATATGTATGATTTAAAATGTAGAAATGTCTTTATACTCGTACATACAATAAACAACATGATTCGGTATGACATCGTAAACTTTAAAGGAAGTAATTTAACTTGGAAACGAACATTACAGCACAATCATAATAGAGAATAGATTTTCCGTTTTATGTACCATTCCCGATTTTTTATTATTATTCATTTTTGTATTGTTGTCTGGAAATTGTTATGTACTTGGTACAAAACATGTATGCAAAATGCAACTTTTTTGTAAAAGTTATACAATTTTTGTGCATTTACTGCGTTTGAATACATTGCTTTGTAATTTTTATTATTCAAAGCACTCCTAACTCTTTCGCAGTTCACTTTCATGTCCTACCTTAAGCAGTAGTCAAATTGAGAACGTACTGCTAACAGTTCGATTTATGTACGATATAACGGTATTCATTTTTATCACCCATCGTCTGCCCTATCGAGTTTGAACCCGGTACCTCCCTATTCAAACGTCAAAGTACCACTGTGCCGTTTGGTTGGTATTTTTATCATTTACGAAACATCATAGCGGTAAACAATACACTTGTTAAGTATGGCTATACTGTTGTTAAAAATTATCTAGAATGTCGACGCCAGTTTTTTAATTTTCTACATATTATACATTGTCTACACGTTTAGAATACTAATTATCTATGCGGTGTAGACAATACGGCCCAACACTGTTTGTACCTCATCTATGAAATTTATACATTTCGATATGCTATGTAAGATTGCGAAAAGTTGACATTGGAAAATAAGCGATTACTCTACTTGCCACTAGTTGCAGCACTATCACAAAAGAGAAGTTTTTTGTTATATAATTATAAACGGAAATTTTTTATTCATTTTGTATCTCTTTTTTCACTAAATAAATTATCCCAGCGGAGTAAAATATTAAGTCACCCTAAAAATGACAAATTGATTGATCCGAACCAAAGGGAACTCGAAAAATGAAATGTTGAAATTTAACAATATTCCGTCTTTCCGCCATTTCTTAACGAAATACGATAAAAAATTCAAATAAAAAAAAAAATTCAGTTGCATAAAGTAATGGAAAATTACAGGCAATGTAAGAAAAAATTTGTGCAGTGCAAGTGCCCAAAAATGAACTCTGGGGCTGGGAATTTCATTGATTTTATATAGTTTTTCGTCCCGCTCGATAAAACTGAAATTATTTCGCCAAATCTAAAAATATCTCAGATTAGGGCTACATGATTTTGAAATGAATGCACTAGTAGCTAATTCCAAACTGAATTAGAAAATCATTCTGAAGCATAATCAGCGTATATACTAGTGTTTACATTCCAAAATCATGTAGCCCTGGATCCGAGACATTTTTAAATTTGGCGAAATAATTTTAAATTTAGCGAGTGGAACGAAAAATTATATAAAGATCAATGAATTTGCCAGCCCCAGGGTTCAATTTTTTTTTAATAGTCATAGTTTAATTTCATAAAATTTCATGGAATACATTAAATGTCAATAAAATAATAGTACTGCATAAAAAAATAAAACTAGATAGTGAGCTCCTGATTTAACAATATCAAATGACGCTAGTGCTACACCAGCACTTCTAACACAATCAAATGGAAATGCTACTGGATTTTTTTACAAATTAATTACAAATTTGTTACACAGTTAGAAAATTTTTTACAGGTCCCGTTATCCTGTAATTCGTGTGTGGGCTGGCGTTAGACAAAGCTGCACTACACTTTTCGTATTTTTGTTAATATTTATTGTATCGCACTGTGGGTGGTACTGGAATTTTTTACAAATTAATTACAACATATCGGAATAGTTCAACCCCCAAAGAACTACCCCTAAGGGATGCAATTCTTCAAAAACCATATCTATGGTTAAACCATTTGGCATTTCAGTTAATATTTCTTGTATCGTACTGGGGGTGGTACTGAAATCTTTAACAGATTAATTACAACATATTGGAATAGTTTAACCTCCAAAAACTTCTCCTAAGGGGTGCAGCTTTGCATTTCTGTGATTTTTTTTTGCACAGCGTTGGGGTGGTACTGGACTTTTTTTTTTACAAATTAACTACAATAAAATGGCAAAATTAAATCCCTAGAAAACTACCCCAAATTGGAGCAACCGTTTTAAATCATTGTACCGTACTGGTTGATAAAGGAAGTTTTTACTAAAAATAAATTACAATATATTGGAATAGTTCAATTCCCAAAAACTGTACCTAAAAAGTGCAGCTCTTTAAAACCAAATTTCTCTGTAATGAACATATCCCTCAAGTAGATACCCATAAATTTATTACAACAGCCCACACCCACAAAAATCAATCATTCTGCATCGAACTCCCTTCTTATGCAAGAAATGTGTAACCCTGAATTTATTACAACAGCCCTTACCCACAAAAATCGTACATAATGCATCAAACTCCCTTCCTATGCAAGAAATAGATAACCCTGAATTTACTACAACAGCCCACACCCACAAAATATTATCAAAATGCATCGTACTCCCTTCCTATGCAAGAAGTAGGTAACTCTCAATTTATTACAATAGCCAACACCCACAAAAATCGTTCATAGTGCATCGAACTGCCTTTCTATGCAAGAAATAGGTAACCCTGAATTTTTAGAATAGCCCACACCCACAAAAATTCATCAAAATCCATCGAACTCCATTCCTATGCAAGAAATAGGTAACGCTGAATTTATGACAACAGCCCACAATAAACAAAAATCCATCAAAATGCATCGAACTCCCTTCCTATGCAAGAAATAGGTAACCCTGAATTTATTACAACAGCCCACACCCACAAAAATCGTTCATAATGCATCGAACTCCCTTCCTATGCAAAAAATAGGTAACCCTGAATTTATTACAACAGCCCACGCGATCGATGCATTTTGATCGATTTTTGTGGGTGTGTGCCGTTGCAGAAAATTCAGGGTTACCTATTTTTTTGCATAGGAATGGAGTTTGATGCGTTTTGATGGATTTTTGTGTGTGTGGGCTGTTGTCATAAATTCAGGGTTACCTATTTCTTGAATAGGAAGGAATTTCCATGCACTTTGATGGATTTTTGTGGGTGTGGGCTATTGTCATAAATTCAGGGTTACCTATTTCTTGCATAGGAATTGAGTTCGATGGATTTTGATGAATTTTTGTGGGTGTGGGCTATTCTAAAAATTCAGGGTTACCTATTTCTTGCATAGAAAGAAAATTCGATTCATTTTGAACAATTTTTGTGGGTGTGGGCTGTTGTAATAAATTCAGGGTTACTTATTTCTTGCATAGGAATGGAGTTCGATGGATTTTGATGGATCTTTGTGGGTGTGGGCTATTGTAATAAATTCAGGGTTACCTATTTCTTGCATAGGAAGGGAGTTCGATCCATTTTGATGGATTTTTGTTTATTGTGGGCTGATGTCATAAATTCAGGGTTACTTATTTCTTGCATAGGAAGGGAGTACGATGCATTTTGATCATATTTTGTGGGTGTGGGCTGTTGTAATAAATTCAGGGTTACCTATTTCTTGCACAGGAAGGAAGTTGGATGCATATTTTGATCGTATTTTGTGGGTGTGGGCTGTTGTAGTAAATTCAGGGTTATCTATTTCTTGCATAGAACGGGAGTTTGATGCATTATGTACGATTTTTGTGGGTAAGGGCTGTTGTAATAAATTCAGGGTTACCCATTTTTTGCATAGGAAGGGAGCTCGATGCATTATGAACGATTTTTATGGGTGTGGGCTGTTGTAATAAATTAAGGGTTACCTATATTTGAGAGGTATTTTCATTACAGAGGAATTTGGTTTTAAAGAGCTGCACTTTTTAGGTGCAGTTTTTGACAATTGAACTATTCCAATATATTGCAATTCATTTTTAGTAAAAACTTTTTGTATCAACCAGTACGGTACAATGATTTAAAACGGTTGCTCCAATTTGCGGTAATTTTCTAGGCGTTTATTTTTCCATTTTATTGTAGTTAGTTTGTAAAAAAAAATCCCAGTACCATCCCAGCGCTGTGCAAAAAAAATTCACAGAAATGCAAAGTTGCACCCCTTAGGGGGAGTTTTTGGGGGATGAACTATTCCAATATGTAGTAGTTAACTTGTAAAAAATTACAATACTACCCCCAGCACGATACAAGAAATATTAACTGAAATGCCAAATGGTTTAACCAAAAATATGGTTTTTGAAGAATTGCACCCCTTAGGGGTAGCTCTTTGTGGGTTGAACTATTCCGATATGTTGTAATTAATTTGTAAAAAATTCCAGTACCACCCCCAGTGCGATACAATAAATATTAACAAAAATACGAAAAGTGTGGTGCAGTTTTGTTTAACGCCAGCCCACACACGAATTGCAGGATAACGGGACCTGTAACAAATTTTCTAACTGTGTAACAAATTTGCAATTAATTTGTAAAAAATTCTAGTACCATTTTCATTTGATTGTGCTACAAGTGCTGGTGCAGCATTAGGGTCATCAATATCAAAGAGTCACGATTCATATGTAAAAATAATAAAATAATATAATACAAATTAGAAAAAAGGTAAAATAAAAATAAAAAATAAATTAAAATTAAAAGTAAATAAATAAAATTTAACAAATTTAAAAAATAAATAAAGGAAAATAACAAAATTTTAAGCAATATTTGCGCATGGTTTGAATATTTGATACAAATTCATCAACTTACTTTCAATAAATAAAAGTAGCACATTGGGGCATTTACATGCGACCAACATTTCTTCTGCAAAATGAGAAAGATATAAAATTGACTTTTTGCACATGAAAGACAAGAAAAGAAATATATCCCAACATAATTTTGCAGAAGATTTTTAAGTCACTATACCCACTAAAAAACCCCCACTAAACCCCCACTAAAACCACCACAAACCCCCACTAAAACCACTATAAAATGTTGCCATAAAACAAATGTTGCTATAAAATATATTCGATCCGCGTATTTTTATGGCAACATTTTTAAAATTAACAAGAAAAAAAATTATTTCGTATTTATAAATGTTGAGGATTCATAATAAAAACAGACGCCATAGAAAAAAAATGTACATTTCGCATTTAAATTCATTAAAAGTAAATTAATAAAGATCCTTTAAAAAAATTACGCCATTACTATATATGTTTATTTCTTTCTGGCATATTGAAAATTTGTATATAGCCGGATCCTTCTTATTTACCTGCAAAAATCTGTAGAAGAAAACAATTTTCTACATGTAAATGCCCCATATGTTTACAAAAATTAGGATAATGTTCTAAATAAAACCTCAATATCATTTTTTGAGAATTTTTTTGAGTATTTATAAAATTGTTGAAAGACTAATTTTATAAATACTCTAAAAAGTACCCGCAGATACAATACAGGTTGGTAGAAGGCTATAAAACTTCGGTGCAGTGTAAGAAAGTGTTGTTTAAACGGTTGCGGAATACTAATTCCATTTCTATTACGAAACAAGTATGTTTCACTATATATATTCATTAAACGATTCCCGCTTATTAAATAATACATTTTTAAAACTTTAAAAACATATAGATATCGCAGTTGTAATGTTTTGTAACTTAAAAACAAAGGGATGGTGTAGTTCTTGGTAGATGGTTCATAATTTTAAGCACACTTTTTTGTATATATTAGTTTGATGTTTTACCAATAAATTTCACCCCAATATGTTAATCAGTATTGAAGATGAGAATAAATCAAAGCCTAATAGAGACATTTTAAGAGTTCGGAGCTGCAGATATTACGCAAATGGAAAAATGATCTTAAAGCACGACGGAGTTTTTGTTTTAAAATAATCACGTGATTCTTAAAGTTAAGCTATAAGTCTAGATTTAAACCTAAGTATTTGAACAAATTGACTGCTTCAATGGGTACACAGAGATTGTTGCAATTACAGTCATTGCACGACAATGAGTGATAAGTCACTGAACCAGAAACAGTGACAGGACTACTCAAATTAAAGTTCATAATTTTAGGTTTGTAGCTAACAACCATGAAGTGAACATAGAACCATTTTTATAATAATTTCAGGTCCCACTTATTATCATAACTCAACGAATCCATATTAAAGTCGGGATATTGCAACGCGACATCATCGGCAAACGCGACAATACTACCACGCAACTCAAGATCAAAAATAGAATTACAGTAAATCAAGAAAAGTAGAGGTTCCAGCACAGATCCTTAAGGAATCCCAACATTAACCATTTTTTTATAGCTACAGACATGATTTATACAGACACTCTGAACTCGATTACATAAATAGGATTCAAATAGAGAAAGTGCCACACCTCTAATACCAATATACGATAATTTTTTCAGTAACACTTCATGATTAACGATATCGAAAGCTTTTGTAACATCTATATAAAAAGAGCAGGTACCTTAAGGTTAATATCCAAATGTTCGTGAACAGGCCTTAAAAATGAAACAAGTGCCAGTTCCGTTGATAAGTTTTTAAAAAAACCAAATTGCCGTTTATCGAGAAAATTAGTTTTAATATTAATTTTTTCAAAAATTTTTGAGAATGTGTTCAATAATGTGATTGGACGATAATTGTTTGGGTCAGCAAGTGAACCCTTCTTAAAAAGTGGTTTTACGATACCTACTTTTAGTTTATCAGGAAACACACCTTTAGCAAGGCACAAATTAAAACCAAACGCTAAGACAGGTGCTATACTAAAAATCTGACATTTTTCACCACTACATTAGAATTTCCATCAATACCACACGAGTTAGTATTTTTGAGTTCGCAGACGGCTGAAACAATTTCCAAATCACTAACTGGAAAAAAAAATAAATTCGAGCTATTAAAACCATATTATTTCGAACAGTATTTTTGACAGTCGTATTTTCTTGAGTTTCGTTTAGAGTGACGCTTGGTATATTAATAAAATGATCATTAAGCACATTAGCAATTTCACTAAGATCCGTAATGAAGATATTCTCACCAAATTCTAAAGAAGTAATATTATCTGAACTTACAACTTTCCATTTTGATTCCACATCTGAAGCTGAAGACATCTTATTTTAAAAGTACGTTTCTTTAGTTTTCGGTATCAAGGTTTTAATTCTTGAGTTTGGTGCATCCACTTTTTTCTTTAAACAGCTGTTATTACGATCATTAGTTAGCTTCTTAGGGGATCCGTTCATAACTGCATATTTTAAAATTGCATTTCTCAAACATATTTCAAAACGACATTTTTCAGAATGGCATTTTTTAAAACTGCATATTTCAAAACGGCATAGGATCAAAACTGCATTTTTAAAACTGCACAAGACAGAAAGAAGTATTTTAATCGATTATGAATCTAGAATTGTCTTTTCATTAATTTCTGGAATATGACCAACAGGTACGGTTATTTATTACACGATGAAATTTGAAATGAATTAAATTTTTGAACATTAGTGAACGATTCTTGGATTAAATTCTAAGATAAAGTCAAATGAAAAGGAACTTGACTATTTCTTAGTCAATTAAGATTAAATTCCACATGTTTAGGTTTAGTATAGGTATGTTATAAGAATAAGGTATTTACCTTCAAGGAAATTAGAAATTATTTGAAGATTTAGTATGCATATAATATTCTCCTTCACCTAAATTTTTCTACCTGTATGTCGTTTCATAAAATGAAATTTTGAAAAATGCCGTTTTGAAAAATGTCTATTTAAAAAAATGTCGTTTTAAGAAATGCCGTTTTGAAAATGCCGTTTTGTACCTATGTCTTTTCGTACCTTATACCATTTTGAAATATGCAGTTTTGAAGAATGTCGTTTTTAATAATGTCATTTTAAAATATGCAATTTCCACCGGGACCCCTTCATAGATAACCTGTTCCGGAGATTACTCAAATTTAATAAGGTGTCAGATATCCAAAGCTTTAGTTTCCAGTTACTACGTTTAATTTTAAACACCGATTTATGTTTATTTAAAATAGAAATGAAATATGAATATTTCAACAAAGTTTGAATATGCTATATTCGGATCATCAGAGTTCCAAACTGTACATCAATCATATGCACTTAAGGATATCGCTAACTCAGTAAAATTGATTTTCGTTTGAAATAGCTTTTTATATTTACGATTATTCTTAACTATGTTAGTCATTTTCACATTCAAGATAATTGTGTTATGATCAGTTATGAACAATTGAAGATTTCTAAGTTCAATAGTAAACTTTTGGCGATCGGTTACAGCAAAAACGTGATCAATACAAAGAGGCGCATACTAATAAGAGGCGCATACTAATAAATAATTATCTTTTAACTGAGAATCTTTCATTACATCAAAATTTATAACACCAAGCAGTATTTTATGTTTCGAAGAATCGGAGTTTAAGAAGTCATTCAACTCTCTCAAAAATTCTTCAGATCCGTAGGAATGCAACCTATATAAACCAATAGGAGGCAGTATTTAACTTTACCAAAACTAATGACAATTTTCAATACATCGGCAGATGAGAATGCTAACAAAAATACTTGACAATCCAACGAAGACTTTACAAGTGGCGAAAATATAGCCATCCAAATTATAATCTGAAAATTCTGAATTGGAGAACCATCTTTCAGTCGAAAATATGACATCAAATTAAGAGCATTTATATATTATTCAAAAATATGTCGAAATTTTTCCCTAAGCTCCGAATATTCAGTAAGATAAAATGAAAGCTACTATTGTGATTATTCATCAAATTCATCAGAAAAAATCTTAAAATAAAATGATTTAACCCATATTAGCCCAGTGAGTAAAAAATCTCCTAAAAAGAGAATTGGAGAAATTATAACGGAATATTTTTACTGCAATGTTTCGTTTAAATAAAAACCCTTTCGAAAAAATATTTGGTATGAGTTTGCAATCGCAGCCGGCAGAGATGAATTATTCAAATTATCATAATTTTACAGAACACATTAACAATTATATTTTGTTACATAATTTCAAGGACTTTGAAGATAAGTTGTTATTTTTTGTATTTTTTTTATTTTTTGCATTTCAGTTACCTAACGGCTGTTTTTTATTTTTCCAACAATTTTTTGTTTTCTAAATTCACCATTCTAAATTTACTAAACAGTTTATATTTTATACAAAAAAAATTAATTTGGGCTAATAAATATTCCATTAATAAAAAGAAATATGACAGATTATACAAAAATAAAATTTGAAAGCGATGATACATCATGACCATAATAAGAATATTAAATAAAATGAAAATGGCAAATGACGAAACAAAAGAGTACATTAAATATGTACACATAAAAAAATGGTAATCATTGTGTAATGATAATAATGAAATAAAGGAATCTATATAATAAAAATGAATTCCTGTTTGTTTGTTCCGAATGGGCCTCTCAGCCGCTCAACCGATGGCCATGCAATGTTTACCATGTACAAGTTGCATATCCAGAACCAACCTTATGATATTTTGGAAGGGGCTGGACCCCGGGGTGTAGGGGCTGCGGTACAATTTTTTTCGAAAATTTTAATTTTCTTTAAATTTTTCCACGAAAATGAGTTTATGGGGCTGGTTATATGAAATTACTGACATGTTCGAATCCGAGCGGTCCAGCCCTGGATCAAAAATTAATTTTTACATGTATATAGATAAACATATTTGATTATTCCAAAATGACTTCTCAGTCGCTCAACCGATCGCCATGAAATGTTTACCATGTAAAGGTTGCATATTCAGGACAAATCTTACGATATTGTGAAAGGGGCTGGATCCCGGGGTGTAGGGGCCGTGGTACAAATTTTTTCAAAAATTTAAATTATTTTACGAGAATGAGTTTTGGAAAGGGGTTATATGAAATAAAAGACATGTCCGAATTCGGGGGGTTCGCCCCTGGATCAAAAATTCATTTTTACATGTAAAGATACAATTATTTGATTGTTCTGAAATAACGCCTTAGTCGCTTTACCGATCGCCATGAAATTTTTACCATGTATATGTTGCATGTTCAGGACCAAGCCCACGACGATACTTTTGAAGGGGCTGGACCCCGGGGTGTAGGGGCTGTGGTACAATTTTTTTATAAAATTTCAATTTTTTTGAAGATTTTTTGAAGGTAATGACTTTAGGAAAGGGGTTATATGAAATTAGTGACATGCTCCAATCCGGAAGTCTGCCCTGGATCAAGAATTCATTTTTACATGTATAGATACAATTATTTAAATGTTCCGAAATAGCGCCTTAGCCGCAAATTTAGACACCAAAATGGATATCTAGCGTGCGATTGTTATACACAAATCATACCTCTACTATAATTGATTTAATTTATTCAAATTAATTTTATTAATTTAAATTTAAGACAATCTTTCATCACTTTAACCGAAGACAAATCTCTGAACACTTATATATCCATACTAATAATTCATTTTTACTGGTTTATTGATATCCTATTTATCATATCCTGTTTTGAAATGTACCATAGTCAGCGAGTTCTAATTTCCACATTCACTTCAGAAATAATTAACATTCTATTTTAATCCACTATTGCAACCGGCGGCTTTTAATGAAAATAGTAGTTTCATACTTCAAGGTAGGACTGGATGCCTTAAGATTCTCACCAGTACGTGACCCACACACGTAACAAGTGGGTTTAGCGGCAGGCCAACAACCTGCCCTCATAAAAACTATCAAGTTATGAACCCTAATCAAAGGCCTCGGATAACAATATTGGATTCATCACAAAATCGACCTCGGAAATTGTACACGGACAACGCTTTAAAAATGGGAACATGGACCGTGCTTAGCCTCTTAAGACCTGGAGATCTCCAAAACCTATCGAACCAAGCAAAGAGTTACACATTAGACGTACTTGCACTACAAGAGCTTAGATGGTCTGGGAGTGGGATCCATGACACCACCAATGGTTACACTCTTCATTACAGCGGCCATCAGAACGGAGGAGAATTTCGAATTGGCTTCCACATCCATCGGCGCGTGAAGCATCATATCATCGATTTCCGCCCTATCAACATACGGATATGCACGGTCAGACCTCGCACTAAGAAATTTAACATCACGATCTTTAATGTACATGCACCCACCGAAGATAAATCTGATGACATCAAAGATCTATTCTTTGTCGAGCTGGAGGAAGTTATCCATTACATACCGCACCACGACATTAAAATCATCGTGGGCGACTTTAATGCAAAAATCGGTAGGAGTGCAGAAAATACATCGCACATCGGTCTTAATAGCCTGCACCTAACTAGTAACAACAACGGCCAACGCGTCTCCGACCTGGCAATAATGTACAACTTAGTTGATACAACTTACGTTTTTTCCACTTAAGAGAATCCACAAAGTAACGTGGAGATCGAATGATGGAAGAACGGAAAACCAAATCGATCACGTCATGGTGTCTAAGAGACACTCAACCAGCATATCTGACGTCAGATCTTACTGAGGTGCAGATATGGACAGCGATCATGTGCTTGTCACATTTAAATATAAGTGCAAACTATCATCTACGTTCAACAGACAAGCACAAAAAACCGTTCGATGGAATGTCGATGCTCTAAAAGACCAAGCGTCACTGTAGAGTTACCAATCAGCTGTCACTAACTATTAAGAGCGGACCAGCAACAATAAAGAAGCTCCCTCTAACATCGAGGAGCAGTGGCACGCTATACAGTCAGCCATAACCACCGCGGCGCAAAACACTATCGGAAGAAGACCTCTGAGATCCCGCAATGATTGGTTCGATGATCAATGCCGCCTGGTCGTCGAAAATATACGAAAGCTTCGTGAAAAATGGATGGCTCGCAAACAAGATGCACTCAAGCAGAATATATACGCGCTAGGAAGGCCACGATTAAATTCCTCCGACAAAAGAAACGTGAACATATGAAATCATGCATTGAAAACATCAGCTTCCAAGCGGAAATAGGAAACTCAAGGGACTGTTTTGCCAATGCCAGGAATCTTACTAAAGACTTCCACCCAAGAAGTACAGCCATCAAAGACAGGAATGGAGAGTTGAGAACAAACGTGGCTGATGTTCTCTCAGTATGGCAAACCTACTTAATCTGCTAAATCGGAACGACGACATGACCCCCATTAGAGCAACAGCTCCTCCAGGTGAAGCGGTCCTTGTCGAATACCCCACAGTAGAGGAACTAGACGCAGCTATTAGTAGATTGAAAAATGGAAAGGCACCCGGTCTCGATGGAATCCCCGCAGAATTAATTAAACTCGGAGGCGCTACTCTTGCAACAAATCTTTACGATTTCATAGTGTCTATTTGGGACCAAGAAGAGCTGCCTGAAAATTGGAAGACCGCACTCATATGTCCGTTCCATAAAAAAGGCGACCGTCTTAAATGTGAAAACTATCGTGGCATAGCTCTATTGAACGCTGCTTACATAGTGTTGGGTAATGTTGTACTTGCCAGACTCATCCCTCTCGCCAAAAACATCATTGGCGACTATCAATGTGGCTTTCATACCAACCGATCGACCAATGACCAATGTTTTACCATGAGGATGATCTTGGAAAAATGTTGGGAGTACAACATAACCATTCATCAACTATATATAGACTTCCGGCAGGCATATGACAGTATAAACCGCGACAACCTATGGGCCGCGCTCATTTGCTTAGGTATTCCAGAGAAACTTGTTTATCTGTGTAAATTAACAACATCTGGATCTGTATATAGAATTGTAATTGAAGGAACTGTATCAGACTCTTTTCAAATAACATCTGGTGTTCGACAGGGAGATGCACACGCGCCTGTGCTGTTCAATTTGGCGCTTGAGTACGTAGTGAGGAAAAGCAACATTGAAACTTCGCGCTGTATATTCAATAAATCGGGCCAAATTCTTGGGTATGCTGCCGAACAACGAGTTTTCTACGCGAAATCAAAATGATTGCGATCTAAACATCTTTCGCAGTCGTGCAAGCTTGCACTTTATAAAGCACTAATAAGACCTGTGCTGACTTTCGGAAGCGAGAGCTGGACCATGACCTCTAACGACTGTAGATTATTATCTACCTTCGAAAGGAAGGTCATCCGTTCAATTTTTGGTCCTGTTAAAGTTGCGAACAATGACCTATCGGATTCGCATGAACCACGAAATAAAGCAACTTCTCGGAGGTAGCGATATTATCGGCTTCATCAAATCTAATCGAGTTAGATGGCTCGGCCACGTTGCAAGGTCTCCACAACAACGAATGATTTACAAAGTGTTCCATCAACACCCAGCCGGTGTACGTCGCAGAGGAAAACCCCGACTGCACTGGCGTGACGACGTCGAACAAGAACTACTCGCATTAGGATGTCGAAATTGGAGGACGAGAGCGATGGACCGAGACGGATGGAGGACCATAGTGCGGGCGGCAAAATCCCTTCATGGGATGTAAATGCTAGAGAGAGAGAGAGAGAGAGAGCTAAATTACTAATCATTTCCAAAGGTACAACTAGTAAATTGAAGCAAACGGCGATGGAAGATTTTGTAAACGCGGTTAACTAGATCTGGAGATCTGCAATATTTATTTAACAGCTCAATTCCCTTAGACGTATCACTTCATGCGACGTGACTATGGATCTACTTCCTAGTTACTAGATTTTAAAATAAAAATTTACTAAATAATTTTGTGCAAAAGTCTCAAAAATTTTATTTTTAAATCTTAGTTGGCTTCATTAGTTTGTAACATTTTTCATTTATTTGTCACGTCAAAATTTAAAGTGACAGAATTGTCATTTGGAGTGATAGCAGTCGCAAGGAAATATTTATAAAGCAGCATACTAAGATTTAAAAAACAGCCAGAACGACTTTATTATTTTGTAAGTTTCGATTTAATGATCTAGTAACCAGCGACTAGGGGAATAGGGGTGTAAATTTATACATATTACATATAGGTGAATTATTTTTAATTAATGTATTTATATATGTAATATGTAAGTACGTGTATTGTACACACATATTTATATAAAATTTTATTTATTTTTATTTTAAAATCATTTAATTTACATCATTTTATTTACATCATTTGTTTGAACTGAATTTTTTTGATATGTATTGTAATAAATAAAACTATGTACATATTGAAATCTTAAGACTAGACTTTAATTTAGAGACAATGTGGTTAAGAACGTAAACTTCCGAGAAGCGGAAATTTTATTCGGCCCCGCACGATTCCGACTTTGACAAGTTTAACTGAACGTTTCAATAAAATACAGCCAATTATGGTAGCATGTGTAGTATCTACAATGAAAAAATATTTTCTTGTTCTTGTTTAATATGGTATACAGCGAAGTTCAACACCACTGTTCAAATCAGGCTTGTGTAATGTTCTACTGGCGTTGACTGCGCATGAGTTAACATAACAACCAAAACCAAGAATATTCAATGAAACAATTATAGCTCTGTATTTCGCTTTGAAAATTAAAAATAAAATGTAGAAATTAAGCACAACACGTAACACAATGTAAGTACTTGCAGATGTCCATTTGCCCATATCCAGGGGTGATTACTAAAATACATCCACAGTTGCACAACACCTAGTGTTTTGATGAAACCAAACGCTTGTCCAAATGAAAAATAGAAATATAGAAGATATAGAGAGATATATAGAAATATTTTAGGAGGCGATCTGTAGGCACAGCATCACTATTCACCTTCCGAATGGTATCCAGAATGAAACCGAAAACAGCAGATCAAATATCAGGAACATCTGCATTCAAATCACAAATAACGATATTATCAGCAATTTCTGGTGAATAATATTAAGTTGTGCCTCCAGTAAGTTAATACGTTCATCTTGCTTATGGTATAGGTCTGGTGCAATTTATCACACTTATCAGCTAATATTACATTTTATGCCGAAATATTTTGTATTCCATTTTTATCGCATCGAATTCGTTGCAAATGAACTCTTGAGATTTTTGAATATCGGAGATCATTCTTTTAATATCCGCGAATTGAACAGCTTCATATTTCAGACTGACTGGCGTTTCTGTGGCCAGCGTATCCGAAGGCTCTGGAACGGAGGTGGTTGCTATAACTGATAGTCTGGAGAGCATAACCAGTTAGATTCACCAATCTTCTTGATTTTGGCAGCTCCAATAGTGCCTTTCACGGTGGGTGGTACACTTTATGGCAATAATTACAAGCGATCATTGATTGCTTTTGCGATATCGCGATCATTTTCGGGAACTTGCCACGGAACAAATTTTTTCTTTCATTGCCTGTAATTTTCCAATACTTCATGCAACTCAAAATTTTAGAGTTTTTTTATTAGTTAGATTTTAATTTTTTTTATTATATGAAAAACAAATCCAACTTAATAAATTTGATAATTTTTCGTTTTTTTCATTAAACTTGATAATCATTCTGGGCTGGGCTAACTTCACACAAGAGCAAATTGGTTATTGATATGTTAGTACTTTTTACACTATTTGCCGTAGGCGCTTGGCGAAACACACTTACACTTAATAAACACATTTTATGTGGAAGGAGTAGATACTCCTGATGATGACCTAACAAGTCGAAATCGATTGAATGATTTTTTAAACTTTTTGAACACATTTTTTAATTAAAATATTCAAAAATCTAATTTTGCGAAATAAAAAACAAGTGTTAAAATGTGTTTATTAAGTGATATGTTAGTGTTACCAGATTAAAAATGTTTATTTTCTGAGATATAATTCTGGGATAACTTCACATACGAAGACTGGGATAACTTCCGAATTGACGGACGTTATTTCCAATTTTTTGCAAATATCTCAAAAACTTCTACTAGTAGCCAATACTTTCGGTTGTTTTTCTAATAAAGGATTTTTAATTATGGAGTCTGTACAATCTGGTGTTTTCTTCAGTCACTGATGCCAAACCATCATGACAAGTTACACAATAGAGCAGCACTTCCAAATAAAAAAACTTTATTATCAAAATGAGTGTCACTAGTACAAAATTTACGCGTGTTGCGGCCATTATACGGTAGACGTGGTGGTCTTTCAAAGTCGATTCTCGAACGTTTGGCGGCCAAATTCGAGACAACCGTGTTACCGTGTTACGGCTGATGTTGTGAAACCCAATGATCATAACATTGTTTTCAAGTTTTATTCTGGATTTTAATTTCATTTTTAATCGGTTAAATAAAATACCGTAAGGTCGGCATTGCCATCTGAAGCAATACTGAAGTCATTTGTTCTGTCGCGACATTTTGTATTGTATTTTTTTTAGTTCGTTTAGAATAAAGTGAGAAAAAAACTAATAATAAATAAACAGATAAGTTTTATCCAGTTTTGTTGGTTCGATAAATTTGGAGAGTGAAAATGATCGGTCACTACGCCACCGATCCTTTTCACTCTCCAAATTTAGTTTTAAAATTTGGGTACAAAACCCAAATATCTAAGAGGAAATAATTTTGAAAAAAGCATTTTCTATAGTTTTCGTGCATTGCTGTGGTTTAGTAAAATCGAAGCGTTATTTCACGGACGCCACCACACTTTACGGGTGGCCTACTCGTGGCTCATAAATTATAATCCGGTAATTGGGTGCAGCAATAGTTACCGTTGTTCAACGAGGAGGTTTTCCATGGAAGACACCATACTTTACGGGTGGCCTACGCGTGGCTAATAAATTATATTTCGGTACTTGGGTGCCAATAGTTACTGGGTGGCTAACTAATTATTATTATCAGGGAGTGGCCCTGCAATGTGAGGATGGAAAGTTGAGGCCAGTTGAATATACAGTGGTATCCAATTATATAACAGCGGACGTGCCGCTACATTGGAGTTTTATAGGTGGCCATTCACACATATGCGGTTCATGGCAGGAAGACTTCCAACGGTCCTGGTATAACAACACCTGTGGCATGACGGCTACCCAATAAGGCCGCATCAGTCAAGGTACCAGTTTTTTTTATTTTTTTTTATTTTGTGGTATTTTTATTTTTAAATTTTCAAACTTCAACTCTACAATTCCTAAATTTAATTTTTTTTAAATATATATTATGTATTCGAGTATCGAATTGCGGTGGTCGTGCGCGTGATTGAGACCGCACGTTGGTCTTGCCCCATAATTTTATGGCGCGCATTTTTGTTTTTCGTGATTTGGTTGTTTTGTATGATAGGAGGGGATTTTTACCTCGTGAAGGTTCCATATGTACAGACTGGGCTTGCCACTCCCCTTCATTCCCTTAGCAGGACACCCATAGAGTCGGAGTGCTGAGTCCAGTGGATCTGTCGTCCATTCGGGGGCGGCCGTCAAATCCACGCAGTTTCCTCGTGGCACTTCGGCGGTCTCATGTTGTCGAAGTGTGAGTAGTGTGATTCGCTGGAGGTCTCTCCGGGTGAAGAGAGGCTTGGACTGTTGAGAGGACGTCCTAACCCTCTTATGCTGATTTGTTATAGCTGGGCATGGGCCTTTCGGGATCGATGGGTCATTTAAGGGGAGAGGGGGTTCTCTTCAGCAGACTGGGTACTTGTCACTCGGAGAGAGAGGTCCAGTCGCCGTCGGATTGGCACACCCGGTTATAATTAATTTATTTCGTTCCTCAAGTTTCGCACGACAAATTTCTGTGAAACACCCGTTTTTTTTTATTTTTAATTTGTGTTTTTTTTAATTATCTACATACATGATGTAGGGTAGAGTCATGCAAGCCTCTAAATTCCCACGACCCAATACCCTGAATCCTAGCCGGCAAAAACACCGTGCGTGAGGCCGCTGGTTCGGTAAATACTCAGCCAACACTCGTAAGTCAAAGTAAAGCCAGACCGGTCGAGAACATTGCCGCGGTCCGTGAAAGTGTACAGAAGAACCCGAGACAGTCAATTCCTCACCATGCACAAGAACTCGGCCTTTCACAGACTTCACTTGGCTAATTTTGCGTCGCTACCCTGGGCTCAAAGTTAATGACCATAGATAACGCCGTTTTGTCGCTGACTGAGCTTTGGAGTTTTTGGAAGAGGACCCCAATTTTAGACGAAAACTCAACTTTAGTAACGAGGTGAATTTTTGGATGAATGGCTATGTTAAACAAACAAAATTGCCGTACATGGGACAACACCAACCAATTTCTTTTAGCCCAGAGTGAACGATATAGAGGCAGACGACACGTGTTTCTAGCAGGACCGAACTACGTGCCACTCAGCAGATGCAACGACCAACCCAAATTGAAAACCCCTTTAGCTTAGGCCATACTGATACTGCATGAAAAATTTGGGAACAATTTATGGATTAGAATTTTCACTATAGTTTTTTAAATTATAGTAAAAATTCTAATACACAAATTTTCCCCAAGTTTTCCATGTAGCAAAATCCAAAAATTACAGTGAAAATTATAATCGAAAGATTTTGTCCGAATTGTCCCTTTACGCGATGCAAATTTTGCAATTATTAATTAAGAAATAGCCGAGTTCTCTCTACTTTAAAATCCACTTAAATCGTGTAGAATGTACAGATACCATTTTTTCATCTAAAATTTTTATTTCAATCAAAAATCAATCTAGAAACCAATTTTCTTAAGGATTGGTAATGAAATGGCCAAGTTTAGTCCAGCACGAACAGATCCTAGAATTTTGTCCAAAACTTACTTTAAAATCCCTGATCAATACTACCATCCAAATTTCATCGTAATTCGTTAAGAAATGGCGGAAAGACAGAACATTGTTAAATTTCAACATTTCATTTACCGAGTTCCTTTACTTCGGAGATCAACCAATTTGTCATTTTAAGGATTACTTTTAATATTTTATTTCGCAAGATACGATAAATAAAAAATGTCCGCTGGTAATTATATAACAAAGAAATTTCTCTTTCGTGATAGTGCTGCCACTTGTCGCCACAAGTTTCGATATGGATTTGATAGTATTCCATTTTACGTTACTCTTGTTTAGATTTAGTGTTGAGAGAGTACACTGAAAAAAATTATTTTGAACTTAAGCTAGTTCAACTTGTTTTAGTTATTATAACCCAGACTTTGCTTACTTTAGGTAAAAATGACCATGGTTTATTTTACTTATGCATGTTTCATAATACAAAAATGGCTAAGTTAATTTCAGTTTATATCAATAATGCTTTATTTTCTTTCACACTGAACTTGTTTGTATGTCAATTCAAACTAAGCATTTACTTGATAACTTCGAAATAGTTAAACTAAACCATGTAAAAGTAAAATCAACTGAGCTTGGTAGTCAATTCAATTTATTTGCTTGGTTTAATCTGAACATAGGCAAATTCATCTCACAACAGTTTGATCTTGCAAATATGTCACCTAACCTAAGCATTTGTTTAAAAACTAATAATTTAACAATGTAGTAGTTAAATTAAACCATATTTGTTTCATATGAAATAACATAGCAATAGTTTAAACTATGGACATTTAAACGGTGATAATGGATAAATTCGCTAAATCGATATGTTCTTGTGTTATACTATAGGTATGAAGCAGATTTGAATTTTTGCAGTTTGGTCGGTGTAACCTGACAACTGACGAGTAGACCAACTTTTAGATGCAACCAAACTGCCAAGAAAGAACTTGAGGAGGTCCTCATTATTTTTTAAGGGTTCGAAATACCTGAAGGTTAATTTAACTAAGTAACTAAAGTAAAACAATTAACCTGTTCAAAATATGTTGATATACGCTGAAACTTAATATAACCTAGTGAAAGTTTAAAGCTTCGGTTTAAACTAACCTACGTGCTTAGTTATATTAATTGTATTTTTGTTGTTTAAACTAAACTGTGTGTTGGATCAAATTTTTGTTAAAATTAACCTACATGGTTGGTTATACGTAAAGTTGTAATTATTGGTCAAATTAAACTTTAATAATAGTTGTGTCAACATATGCTGTAGGTCAACATAACCTAGCGAATGGTTTAAATTGTTGTTTAAATTAACCGACGTGTTAAGTTGTATTAACGTTTTGCTTAGTTATATTGACTGAAGCAAATAGGTATAATAGGCATTGGTTATTATTTGAAAATGAACTATTCATTTTAGTATTATGAAACAAGCGCTTAGTTGGCTGAAAAACAATCCACATGTTCGTTTAAAATAACCAATGTTTTTGTTTATATTTACCTAGAATTTTTTTTCAGTGTAGTTAAGTTCCCGTATTGTACAAACCTCCTACATCCTTCAGCATTTTTTATAAAAAATAAATAAACTTGCAAAACATGCTATTAATTTTACGTTAAGCACGAATAATTGTTATAATAACACTTAATTGCAAACTAATCGGTTGAATGCCTTCTCATTATGTCGCCCCATAAAACTCACATTCACACAGCGATTTGGTAAAATATCTACAAAAAAAACTCGAAGATTCAACTTCAGTACACACAGCAAAAAAGTTTTATTAACTTATTATTCAATAATGGAAAATGATATGGAAATTAGATACAACAAATTTCTTAAAAGATTAGATTTTCTATTTTTTGATTTTCCAGAGCGAGGATATAAATATCATAAATTTTCATTGGACCAGAAAATATCCAAAGAAAAAAAAAATAAATCTCGCAAAAATTTCCATTTCTAATTTTAAGGTTCAATGGAGGAGAAAAATAAAAAATTTCAAAAGTACAAAAATAAAACAATTTACCTGATCACTGCCAATCCTTCGACTAAGCCATCCAATATGTTTCAATTCACCTAGTATTGTGGCCAATGCCCGATTAGCATCCTGTAATGCCTTTTGAGTTGTACGACCCATCGCAGAATGTAATGCATTAAACCAAATAAGCGCTTCTTGTGGATCGGACGCTCGTAATATGCATGAATGTACTCCGTCCGGTGAATGCAGTTCAATGCAGCGATTTTCTGAAAATAAATAAAAAATTTAATTAATTTAATCCTTTCTTTAATTGAGATATCTTAAGACAATTTTGTGCGTGTGAATGTGTTTATCGTTCTATATAAAACAAAATCGATAAACCGATTTTTTCAATTTTTGAGAAAATCTGTATCAAAATGAAGGAGGGGGAACGAAAATATTGTGGTATTTGATGACTTAACAAGAAAACACTATTACGAAAAATAACAAATTTGATGTTTTACTCGAACAATGGATGAAGATTTCTTGAGTTCATCTTTTTTTTTTGTTTTGGTTTTTTGATAAATTAAAAAAAAATCAACGAGGAATATTCGAAAGGAAATCTTAGATGAAGAAAACACAAAAAAACCAATCAATCCAAGTCATGAAAATTATTAGAGAGGAAATTGTTTGTTATCCTTAATCATCACATTGTCCTGACATCACCAAAACTGTAAATTTATATATGAATGTACTCAGTTAGAAAGATAAGAAGAAATTTTTGGGTAACAAAATTCGGATTTTGATGTTTTTCTGCAATCTAGTGGTAATTGAATGTCTTCATATTTTACACAATGGTATTTTTACAATGTGTATGGTGTCACGCAAGTATTACGTGTCGAATTCGATATTTCTGTATATACGATATGTGATTGTTTATCACAATTCATCATTGCTATGTACATTTTAACTTTTTGATCATCTGTACAACAATATTTTTACCTTTGAAAAGTGTAACAACAAAATTTATACTTTAGATTGTTGCTTTTGTAAAGGAAAATTAAGTTAAAATTTTTCCAGATTTCTTTTATTATTTATTATATTTCCTTATAACAAACGACATTAATCTAAAATTCGATTGCGAAACATTTTCTTTTCATATATTTTCAACCATGTTATGCGGGGGTTTCAAACCATTCTAAATTGAAAAAGGAATTGAACCTGAACTGAAATTCATTTCTTTGTTTTCCTCAATAATCAGTTTATTGATGTAATTTACTCTTTATTGACGTTTTAACCGCACTCTAGTTTGTGGCACGTCCGATGCGAGTTAAATATGATATTGGTTTTTTACGAGACAAAGCCTTAGAATTTTTATCATTATTTCAGTATTCCGCATATTAATTATTGTATGCAAATTTAGCATTGTAAATAATGTTTAATCGGATTATAATCAAATATGAAGTTTAAATAACAATAAAGAATTGTATATTGAATTGATTTATGAATGGAGAAATAAGGACTACTGGTCCGTTGTGATACTACTACATCTACCTATTTACTCGAAATTTACAATAACCTGCTCACATCACTTGCAGTAAAACATCTGAGCATTGCCAGCTACATGTCAGTTAGAAGCCCGACAGGGACGATGGCTCCGTTTTACATCCTGCGTCTCTCATGGGATTCAAAAGCAGCACCTCTCGGCCAAGTGCCGCATCTTCAGCTATTGCGACAATTAGGTATTTTTTTATACAAGCATATATAAATTAAATTATTAATTTGATTATGAATATAAACATATAATCGTCTCATCATATATTTGAGCTCTACAGTAGATTCTACTTTTGTGAACATTTTTGTTCCTATTTTAATTATGAAGGCTTCTTAAAACCCCTACCGTAGACTTAACACTATTGAAATCACGAATACGCATCAGTTCCATTTTCCATCCCAAAACGATTTTTTTTATCGCATAATCAAATTTAATTTGAGTGAGTGAGAAACATAGTCGAAGGGATTCAGTGTTTCTTGAACATTTGAAAGTGATGTGTGTCAGTAATTTTTAATGGAGTTTTTATTATAAATTTCAGAAATTTCAGATTTTATTCAGATAATTTTCACTTGGTTTAAATTTTTCTAAATGAACTTATTTTTAAGTAAAAAGCTTGATTTTCCTCTCAAAAACTTCAGTTCATAAATTGCAAAAATCGATCAACCAAAGAACTATTTCAACCGGTGCACTTTGGTTCTTCTGTGAAAAACTTCAATAAAAGTTCAATTACGATCAATTTCCCCAGTATTGAAAATATCGTTTGAAAGGTTTAGGTAGAGCCCGATCTGAAATCTTGAATTTAATTACAATATTTTATTGTATTTTTTTAAATAAAGAGTTAAAAAACAACATATATAAAGTTAGCCCAGCTTTCATCCCAGAAAAATAAATAGTGGCAACACTAAACTATCACGACAGTTGTTCCATCCCAGGATATTACTATCAGCCCAGGATTTCTGTCATATCAGTATTTATCATCCCAGGAAAAACTAGAACGATACTAAAACATCATCGAATAAAATAATTTTAACCCAACTATCGCTACAGCGGAAGTTATCTCTCCGATCAATGTCAGCCCAGAAATTGGATATTAGGATAAATTATTTTTAAAAATTATATAGCGATCACATTATATAAAATCTGTATCCGAGAATAACATAGTCAGCACGTCATTATAATTTTTCAAAAAAATAAAACGTATAAAATGTATGCAAGTCATACACAATAACAATTTATTTAAAATAATACAAAAATATGCGAGTTAACATATACATACATATATTAATATAAAATAGCAAAATGTTTTATAGATGTTGAATGCGGTATTTTGTATTGGGTTTCTGGTTGCACCAGTTATTTTGGGATTACTCGAGGATGTTTCTTAGATGAAGTACACCCATATAAGCATTAAGGGTTGATTTCAAGTAACTTCTATGGTTCCGGCCGACACAACTGAGCTTTAAACACAAAAAAACTTAAATTTACTTGAACTATCGATATTTGATCGCATCTACAGCCCGTATTATTAAAGGTTCGGATTAGGGCGAGTATTTTTTAGATGTGACGGACCAACATCTTAAAGTCAGGTTAGTTTCATAAGACTTCTATGCGTACGAGCGACACAGTTGAGCTTTAAGCTCACAAAATCATTAATTTACTCGATCTATCGATATTTGATCGGATCTACAGCCCGTACTATAAAAGGTTCGGATTAGGGTGAGTATTTTGTAGATGTGACGGACCAACATTTTAAAGTCAGGTTAGTTTCATAAGACTTCTATGCGTACGAGCGACACAGTTGAGCTTTAAACTCACAAAATCATTAATTTACTCGAACTATCGATATTTGATCGCATCTACAGCCCGTATTATAAAAGGTTCGGATTAGGGCGAGTATTTTTTAGATGTGACGGACCAACATCTTAAATTCAGGTTAGTTTCATAAGACTTCTATGCGTACGAGCGACACAGTTGAGCTTTAAGCTCACAAAATCATTAATTTACTCGAACTATCGATATTTGATCGCATCTACAGCCCGTATTATAAAAGGTTCGGATTAGGGCGAGTATTTTTTAGATGTGACGGACCAACATCTTAAAGTCAGGTTAGTTTCATAAGACTTCTATGCGCACGAGCGACACAGTTGAGCTTTAAGCTCACAAAATCATTAGTTTACTCGAACTATCGATATTTGATCGCATCTACAGCCCGTATTATATAAGGTTCGGATTAGGGCGAGTATTTTTTAGATGTGACGGACCAACATCTTAAAGTCAGGTTAGTTTCATAAGACTTCTATGCGTACGAGCGACACAGTTGAGCTTTAAGCTCACAAAATCATTAATTTACTCGAACAATCGATATTTGATCGCATCTACAGCCCGTATTATAAAAGGTTCGGATTAGGGCGAGTAATTTTTAGATGTGACGGACCAACATCTTAAAGTCAAGTTAGTTTCATAAGACTTCTATGCGTACGAGCGACACAGTTGAGCTTTAAGCTCACAAAATCATTAATTTACTCGAACTATCGATATTTGATCGCATCTACAGCCCGTATTATAAAAGGTTCGGATTAGGGCGAGTATTTTTTAGATGTGACGGACCAACATCTTAAAGTCAGGTTAGTTTCATAAGACTTCTATGCGTACGAGCGACACAGTTGAGCTTTAAGCTCACAAAATCATTAATTTACTCGAACTATCGATATTTGATCGCATCTACAGCCCGTATTATAAAAGGTTCGGATTAGGGCGAGTATTTTTTAGATGTGACGGACCAACATCTTAAAGTCAGGTTAGTTTCATAAGACTTCTATGCGTACGAGCGACACAATTGAGCTTTAAGCTCACAAAATCATTAATTTACTCGAACTATCGATATTTGATCGGATCTACAGCCCGTATTAAAAAAGGTTCGGATTAGGGCGAGTATTTTTTAGATGTGACGGACCAACATCTTAAAGTCAGGTTAGTTTCATAAGACTTCTATGCGTACGAGCGACACAGTTGAGCTTTAAGCTCACAAAATCATTAATTTACTCGAACAATCGATATTTGATCGCATCTACAGCCCGTATTATAAAAGGTTCGGATTAGGGCGAGTAATTTTTAGATGTGACGGACCAACATCTTAAAGTCAAGTTAGTTTCATAAGACTTCTATGCGTACGAGCGACACAGTTGAGCTTTAAGCTCACAAAATCATTAATTTACTCGAACTATCGATATTTGATCGCATCTACAGCCCGTATTATAAAAGGTTCGGATTAGGGCGAGTATTTTTTAGATGTGACGGACCAACATCTTAAAGTCAGGTTAGTTTCATAAGACTTCTATGCGTACGAGCGACACAGTTGAGCTTTAAGCTCACAAAATCATTAATTTACTCGAACTATCGATATTTGATCGCATCTACAGCCCGTATTATAAAAGGTTCGGATTAGGGCGAGTATTTTTTAGATGTGACGGACCAACATCTTAAAGTCAGGTTAGTTTCATAAGACTTCTATGCGTACGAGCGACACAATTGAGCTTTAAGCTCACAAAATCATTAATTTACTCGAACTATCGATATTTGATCGGATCTACAGCCCGTATTAAAAAAGGTTCGGATTAGGGCGAGTATTTTTTAGATGTGACGGACCAACATCTTAAAGTCAGGTTAGTTTCATAAGACTTCTATGCGTACGAGCGACACAGTTGAGCTTTAAGCTCACAAAACCATTAATTTACTCGAACTATCGATATTTGATCGCATCTACAGCCCGTATAAGGTTCGGATTAGGGCGAGTATTTTTTAGATGTGACGGACCAACATCTTAAAGTCAGATTAGTTTCATAAGACTTCTTTGCGTACGAGCGACACAGTTGAGTTTTAAGCTCACAAAATCATTAATTTACTCGAACTATCGATATTTGATCGCATCTACAGCCCGTATTATTAAAGGTTCGGATTAGGGCGAGTATTTTTTAGATGTGACGGACCAACATCTTAAAGTCTGGTTAGTTTCATAAGATTTCTTTGCGTACGAGCGACACAGTTGAGTTTTAAGCTCACAAAACCATTAATTTACTCGAACTATCGATATTTGATCGCATCTACAGCCCGTATTATAAAAGGTTCGGATTAGGGCGAGTATTTTTTAGATGTGACGGACCAACATCTTAAAGTCAGGTTAGTTTCATAAGACTTCTATGCGTACGAGCGACACAGTTGAGCTTTAAGCTCACAAAATCATTAATTTACTCGAACTATCGATATTTGATCGCATCTACAGCCCGTATTATAAAAGGTTCGGATTAGGGCGAGTATTTTTTAGATGTGACGGACCAACATCTTAAAGTCAGGTTAGTTTCATAAGACTTCTATGCGTACGAGCGACACAGTTGAGCTTTAAACTCACAAAATCATTAATTTACTCGAACTATCGATATTTGATCGCATCTACAGCCCGTATTATAAAAGGTTCGGATTAGGGCGAGTATTTTTTAGATGTGACGGACCAACATCTTAAATTCAGGTTAGTTTCATAAGACTTCTATGCGTACGAGCGACACAGTTGAGCTTTAAGCTCACAAAATCATTAATTTACTCGAACTATCGATATTTGATCGCATCTACAGCCCGTATTATAAAAGGTTCGGATTAGGGCGAGTATTTTTTAGATGTGACGGACCAACATCTTAAAGTCAGGTTAGTTTCATAAGACTTCTATGCGCACGAGCGACACAGTTGAGCTTTAAGCTCACAAAATCATTAGTTTACTCGAACTATCGATATTTGATCGCATCTACAGCCCGTATTATATAAGGTTCGGATTAGGGCGAGTATTTTTTAGATGTGACGGACCAACATCTTAAAGTCAGGTTAGTTTCATAAGACTTCTATGCGTACGAGCGACACAGTTGAGCTTTAAGCTCACAAAATCATTAATTTACTCGAACAATCGATATTTGATCGCATCTACAGCCCGTATTATAAAAGGTTCGGATTAGGGCGAGTAATTTTTAGATGTGACGGACCAACATCTTAAAGTCAAGTTAGTTTCATAAGACTTCTATGCGTACGAGCGACACAGTTGAGCTTTAAGCTCACAAAATCATTAATTTACTCGAACTATCGATATTTGATCGCATCTACAGCCCGTATTATAAAAGGTTCGGATTAGGGCGAGTATTTTTTAGATGTGACGGACCAACATCTTAAAGTCAGGTTAGTTTCATAAGACTTCTATGCGTACGAGCGACACAGTTGAGCTTTAAGCTCACAAAATCATTAATTTACTCGAACTATCGATATTTGATCGCATCTACAGCCCGTATTATAAAAGGTTCGGATTAGGGCGAGTATTTTTTAGATGTGACGGACCAACATCTTAAAGTCAGGTTAGTTTCATAAGACTTCTATGCGTACGAGCGACACAATTGAGCTTTAAGCTCACAAAATCATTAATTTACTCGAACTATCGATATTTGATCGGATCTACAGCCCGTATTAAAAAAGGTTCGGATTAGGGCGAGTATTTTTTAGATGTGACGGACCAACATCTTAAAGTCAGGTTAGTTTCATAAGACTTCTATGCGTACGAGCGACACAGTTGAGCTTTAAGCTCACAAAACCATTAATTTACTCGAACTATCGATATTTGATCGCATCTACAGCCCGTATAAGGTTCGGATTAGGGCGAGTATTTTTTAGATGTGACGGACCAACATCTTAAAGTCAGATTAGTTTCATAAGACTTCTATGTGTACGAGCGACACAGTTGAGCTTTAAGCTCACAAAATCATTAATTTACTCGAACTATCGATATTTGATCGCATCTACAGCCCGTATTATAAAAGGTTCGGATTAGGGCGAGTATTTTTTAGATGTGACGGACCAACATCTTAAAGTCAGGTTAGTTTCATAAGACTTCTATGCGTACGAGCGACACAGTTGAGCTTTAAGCTCACAAAATCATTAATTTACTCGAACTATCGATATTTGATCGCATCTACAGCCCGTATTATAAAAGGTTCGGATTAGGGCGAGTATTTTTTAGATGTGACGGACCAACATCTTAAAGTCAGGTTAGTTTCATAAGACTTCTATGCGTACGAGCGACACAGTTGAGCTTTAAGCTCACAAAATCATTAATTTACTCGAACTATCGATATTTGATCGCATCTACAGCCCGTATTATTAAAGGTTCGGATTAGGGCGAGTAATTTTTAGATGTGACGGACCAACATCTTAAAGTCAGGTTAGTTTCATAAGATTTCTATGCGTACGAGCGACACAGTTGAGCTTTAAGCTCACAAAACCATTAATTTACTCGAACTATCGATATTTGATCGCATCTACAGCCCGTATTATAAAAGGTTCGGATTAGGGCGAGTATATTTTAAATGTGACGTACTAACATCTTATAAATTGGATTAATTTCATGAGATTTCTATGGTTCTATGTTCATTATAATAGGTATTTTATACTTCTTTTTATTATGAGAGAGAAGTATTACAGTATGCTTTGCTGTTACAGCTGCTACTAGAGCTTTACCTGATTCATTTAGCGTTACCCGGGGAATACCTCGCGGAGGTATGAATCTCGGCCTTCGATCCCCATGTTTTATATGGATATATAAATATACATATTTTTTTTTTTTTTTATTTTTTTTTTTTTATAACTAAATTATAATATTTAATTCAGAAATATTAATTTTTTTTAATATTTTTTTTTTAATGGAAATAATATTAAATTATTTTATAATTCACTTTTTAATTAACATTATCCAGTATTTTATTGGTCTAATTTTTCGTAGATTAGGAGGTGTGGAAGTACTCTGTGTGACATAGCAATTCTTACTTGAGGAATTTCTTTCAAATCATCATATAATTCCCAGCGCTCTTCCCGATAACAATAGCATGTATAGTGAGCAACAGCGCTAGCAGCACTGGACGGTATAAAGTTAATAAATGAACTAATTTTAAATTTTTCATTAAAAATTGTTACGTGCTGAGGAATGTCGGTGATAGGGACTTTAGCAAACGGATTTGTTGCAGGTTCTACATAAATGAAAACACTATTACTCGTAAAGATTTGCTTTTTGTAATTCGTTTTACATTTTGGGCAAATTAGTAAATTACTGTCTTCTAAACAATTAGTAAAATTTTTTACTCCTAAAGCATCCAGCTTAAAAAGGTTTATAGGAACGTAACTCAAAAAATCAATCACAGTCTCATCGCATTTGACACACTTCAGTACTGACTGTGCACTAAAATAATTCAATAATTTTAAAACAAATGTTACAATTTTTGTTATATTGCTAGTGCAATCTCTTTCCAAACCGAATATCTCAACCAAATTTGAGAAACGGAGTTGTTCTGCTCGGACTAAATTTTGTTGTTTTAGAGACTCAATTAATTTGATGAATTTATTACCTGAATCGAAATGGTCTACTTCTTTTAAATTTAAAAAGCTGGTGGTGAAGGAGTCAAACGCACACGTGTTAAAATAGTTCTCTCCCGTGATTGAACAATTTCGTAAGTAAAAAAGATAAGGGCTTTCGACTTTTAACTTTTTATTAATTTTTTTTTCAATTTTGGTGAAATTTGCAAATTTTTGGTTTTTTGTTGACGACTGAATTAAACTGCTTGCTCTTTTGCTTGCCGGCATAGTATTTAATAAAGTTAAATTTGATAAATTAAAACTGGTGGTTGATGGTTTTAGGGCAGTAATTCGTTTTTTCCAATTTTCTTCAGAATTAAGAATTGAAGCATACGACTTTTCTTCGTCGCTTTATTTTTCAACTTTATCAGGATTAGTTTTTATGGGTCGCTTGGGAATATTTAATGTATATCTTTTTAATATATATTCGTTACGCGTATTAATTTCCTTGACAAATCTTAATGCCTTAGTAGGCAATTTACCCAAAGCAGCATTCCGTTTTGTTCGCCGTTTAATTGTACCGAAGTAATTCTCTATATGGCTGTTACTCAATCTACGAGAATGAAATATTGCTGACCAAAATGGAAGAAATGTGAGGTATTTTTTATTAAAACTTTCCAAAAACGACGGGTTATAAAATTCATTTAGAGGAGCTTCATTTTGTGGTATTGAAGCCGATATTCCATCAGATATTGTTTTAAATGAAACGTAAAATGGACTTTGAGAATAAAGCGTTTTACCAAAATTTCTTTCGTCATCGTAATCCTCAATCTTCGAATTGTCATCTGATGGAGCTTCTAAATAAAAATCTTTATTCTTTTCGGTATACTTAACTATTTCGTTAAGAGAATTCAACACAGATGGTGTTACATATTTAGATCTAACTACTATAGATAAATGTTGCCAAACTAGTTTTACAACTTCAAAATGGTTCAGTAAAAATAATGAGCCCACAATTTCTTTTATTAATTTTATGACTAGAACTGAGCATATCTGTCAAAGGGAATGGATCTGATGGTTCAGAATCATTAACTTTAATCGGTATTACTAATGCATAATACAAAATGCTAGACAGGTTATTGTCGGGTGGTTTCACCAAGCCACCGGTGGCATCCAAATAAGCAATCAGCTTTTCCCCTGCATTACGCTTTAAATATATTTTAAGCATAGATATTTGAATATCGTTGTAGCAAATAACACAAAACGGTTTGACATATAATTTTTGAATATTATTGGGATTCAATAAAATTTCTTTTTGTAAATCCAAAATGTCGTTTGAGTCATTGTCCTGTTCTTTTAGAGCTTCGGATCTCGCTTGTCTCAAAACATTCATAGATTTAACTTTTGTTGTGTTAAATTTTGTTACAACTAGTGGATCTTCATTTTGAACCATATTTTCAAAAATTTCTTCAGCTGTTGTTTTACAAATTTCTTTTTTTACGTTAACCCTGTCTAACCCTCTTAATTGTCTCGTTTTCATAAGTTTATGGTTTAGCTGCCCTTCTGTACTGTATAGTTTAAATATACCACTTTCTAAATTATCATTCAGTAATTTATATTTTCTACAACCATTATGGCCACAGTATGATCGAATGCTAATAGAAAATTTTAAATAATCGACCGATTTTATATTTATTAAGCATCCTGTTTTGGCACTTAGCAAATCACTGATGACTTTGGGATATACATTTTTATTTAATTTTTGTGTATTTTGGCAATATAATTCTGACCAAACCGCCATTTTGATTTCAATTTTCCCTATGTAATGATCGTACGCAGTCCGTTTCGTAACTTCCGTTGAAGCTGATAGAGGCTTCTTGAACGTCCGGTTTTTCTTCTTCGGCTCAAAATCTTGAAGCAACTCCAAATCTTCGTCTTCGAGATCGACGTTCGCTTCATGATCCAAATTTGAATAGTTAAGTTGTTCCAAAATATTCTCAAATACATCGGGGTCCTTGTAGGTGGTAAGACACTGTGGTGGTTGAGGTGTGTCGCGGTGGATATGCGTAATCTACAGATACCGAGTGTATCTTAGGTACATGTGCATATCACGTTATCACGATAGGTAGCACTTATAAAGTTAGATCACAACACTGCACTTTCACCATATGAGTTACGTTATTACCCTACTGCACCGTATGATTTATCTGACTCCAATTTGTATTATTAAATAGATAAACGCACAACAAATTTATTTTTACTTTTATTTTTAATAGATATAAATGTAAAGATCAATAAACTAATTTTATACATAAATTTAATACAATTAGTTTATGATTTATATTTATATATTTTTATATAAATAAATATTTTTATTATATACAATTACGAAGTTTTATTCTGAGGTGTGCTCAGAAGTACAGCCAATATTTTTCTAACTTAAATTTTTATTCCAAAATTCTAAAAACCGATTTTTAATACAATTATAATATCGGTTAACGTATCATCATCATCGTACACATATAAACTCAAATTTAATAGAAGAGCAATACATACTAGCTCATTGCTACGATATAAAACGAAACAAGTGTTTTACCGATGCTTGCATTACAAATTGCACAAATCATATTTTCTCTCAATACGCAAATAATTACATATGTACTCGTAGAATATCGTTCGATTAAAATCATTTGCTAATCATCATTACCATAATTTAGGGTGCAGCTGGGGATGGTTGGTATCCTACTATTTGAAGCGACGTTTATAGTGTCATGAACGTGGTCACTATAATACTCACCCCGCAGATAAAGTCTTATCGATTCAAAAATCTTCGTATGGTTTACGTAGAGAAGAAAAATTTGACAATTCGTAACTAATTTTTAAACATTACCTGTCGCTGGCTAGATGAACAAACAGATGGAGGCATTATTTTAATTTCGTCTGTCGTGTATGCCGGCTTAAGTCTATCGATTGAGATTGATACGTTCTTTCCATTATAATCCACAACGAAATGTTTGCGAAATCTACGCTGGACCGTAAAAGGACCTTCGTAGGGTGGCATTAATCCGGTTTTTACTTTATCTATTCTGACAAAAACCTTATCGCAGTCCTTTAAATTTTGTGGTATGTAAATATTGTCTTGAATGTTATTTCGTGTGTTCATTGGGACGATGTTACGCATTGATTCTCTTAATTGTTCTACCAAAGATGTAGGATCGGTTGAAGATGCCGGATCGGATTGGATTACTAATTCTCCTGGTACTCTTAGCGGTTGCCCGTAAACAAGTTCTGCTGGAGTACAACCAAGATCATTTTTGATCGATGTTCTTATTCCCAGGAGAATAAATGGTAATTCATCACTCCAGTTTAAAGTGTTTGATCTGGCATACAAGGACGATTTTAAATGACGGTGCAGACGTTCCACCATCCCATTTGCCTGAGGGTGGTACGTTGTCGTTCTAATCCTCAGCGAACCTAATAGCCCTAGGAATTCTCTGAAAAGATTGCTTTCAAATTGACTTCCCTGGTCAGTTGTGATTTCTGATGGGACACCGAATCTTGAGACGTATGTGTTTATGAAAGCTTTCACTATTGTTGATGTTCTCATGTCCGTCAGTGGTATCGCTTCCGGCCATCGTGTAAACCGGTCTATTATTGTGAGAATGAACGTATTACCATTAGATGGAGGTAACGGGCCGACGAGATCAATGTGTATATGGTTGAACCTTCCAGGCGGGATGTCAAAACGTCCGTGTTCTGATCTAGTATGTCTATTGACTTTAGATTTCTGGCAAGGAATGCAAGCTTTGGACCAATATCCCGTATCGACGTTCATACTTGGCCAAAAATACTTTGATGCTATCAATTTTCGTGTTGCTCGTACTCCTGGATGCGACAAGCCGTGTAATTTTTCAAAAACACTTTCACGCATTGCGCTAGGAATGTAAGGGCGCTTGATTGGAGTCGATGATTCACACCAAATTGATAAACCTGAAGCAAATTCCGGGATTTGTTCCAATTTATATTTCGAGCTCATCGACTGTGATGATTTGTTTATTAAGGTTTTTAGTTCATCGTCTGTATTTTGTAATGAAACTAATTTGTTAAGATCAATAGCTGTGTGAAAAATAGTTGACAATTGAGGTTCTTCGGTACGAGACAGTGTATCAGCTACGACGTTGCTTTCACCTTTAACATACCTTATGTCAGTTGTAAATTGTGAAATATAATCGAGCTGACGACTTTGACGTGGGCTTCTTTCCGATTTAGACGCAATCGCTGTAGTGAGCGGTTTGTGGTCTGTATTGATCGAAAATATTCTGCCTTCTACAAAACATCTGAAATGTTTAATGGCACAATAAATTGCTAGTAACTCTCGGTCAAAAGCGGAGTACTTCTGTTCGGTAGGAGAAAGCTTTTTAGAGAAGAAACTAAGTGGCTCCCAATTTTCACCATTACGTTGTTCTAGTACAGCACCTATAGCAATACCAGAAGCATCAGTGTTGATGCGTAGTGTTCCATGATCCATAGGATGTGCAAGGAGAGTCGCCTGAGCGAGGGCAAATTTGGTATTATTTAAAGACGCCTCACATTCAGGTGGCCATGTGAATGGGTTATTTTTAGTCACCTTGCCAAGCTTGCTTAGATGATTGTGTATTGGTGCGATTTGTTCAGCTAAGTGGGGGATGAAACGATGGTAATAATTGACCATGCCCACGAAACGCTGCACCTGCCGAATTGAAGTGGGTTGGGGAAAAGATTGTATAGCTGCAATTCGATCTGCGGATGGTTTGATACCATCTTTAGTGATTTGATGGCTGAGGAAATTAAGGGATGTTGCTCCAAATTCACACTTGGAAGGCTTGATTGTTAAACCAAATTCTGTTAGTCTAGTGAATAAAGAATTGAGGTGTTCTTGATGTTCTGATATGTTTCTGCTACCTACCAAAATATCGTCGATGTAGACGTAAACGAAATCTAAACCTTTTGTAACTTCGTCCATAAGACGTTGAAAGGTTTGAGCGGCGTTTCGTAGTCCGTAGGGCATCCTAGTGAACTCAAAGAGCCCAAACGGTACAGTAATGGCTGTTTTGTAAATATCTTGTGAGTCCACGGGTATTTGGTGGTAAGCTCGAACAAGGTCTATTTTCGAGAAAACAGTGCAATTTCTAAGATTAAGAGAAAAATTGTGAATATGTGGTAAAGGATACCTATCCGGTACCGTGATAGCGTTCAATCGGCGGTAATCTCCGCAGGGGCGCCAGTCGTTGCTGTCACGCTTAGGCACTAAATGCAAAGGTGAAGCAGCGCTGGATGAACTTTGTCTACACAAACCGAGTTGCAACATATGTTCAAACTCAGTTTTTGCAATTTTATGTTTTGCTGGATCCAATCTTCTCGGTCTCGAAAAAGGTAAATGACCTTCGGTGACAATTCGATGCACTACGTTATGTTTAACTGGTAGGTCATATCTATGTTCTTGTGTTAGATTTGGGTAGTTGCGCAGAATTTCGGCGTAAGGTTCTTCAACCGCGAATAATCGTGATACTGATCCAGTTGGTGTTATAGTGTCCATCGTGTTGACTGAAAGTGACGTGTTTGTGTCCAAGAGTCGTTTATTTCGTAGATCAACAACCAAACCGAACTTTATCAAAAAATCTGCGCCTATTATTGGTCTTGTTACCGAAGCAACAATAAATGGATGTCTAAATGTTCGGCGTAACCCTAGGTCTAATTCTAGTAATCGTGTACCGTAAGTACTAATTATGGTTCCATTAGCTGCATTTAAAGAGTTTTCATTATCTCTGACTAAGTTATTAAAATATAATTTTGGAACTACCGAGATTTCTGCACCAGTGTCAATTAGAAAATGATATTTTGTTTTAGAACATCTAATAATTAAGCGACGATTGACATACGTCCCATTGTTAGTCGCATCTATAATGGGACGATCTAGTTTTCCTTCGGGGGTGGTGCTTGTGAAAAAGTTTGTTTTGTAAATGAGCAACCTTCACATTTTCTTGCTCTCTCTTTAAATTTTCTATGGTACCAACAAATCCAGTCACCACCACGTTGGTGTGACCTAGTGCGCGATCGAAATCGATTAGAAGCTCTACTATTCGATCGTTGCTTTGATCTTTTCCAGTTAACCATTTCACTATTAAATTTGGAAGTTAGTAGATCTATAGATTTTTGGAGGCTATTGAGAGTAATTTCTGAGTGATTTTTATTTGGTTTAGATTTGGATGATTCTCCAGTAGCGATGGAATTGCAATTGAGATTAGGACGATTGATTTCGAAAATTCTATCTGCAAATTTAAGTAAATCATTGATTTCGTCTTGCTCTCTTATGGCAATTATCGATCTAATAGAGTCGGGTAGTCGACCTAACCATAAAGTTTTTAATAATTGAGCGTTAACAGCTGCTGAAGATCCTGCTTTTTCCTCGAGATGATGATAGAAATCGGATGGTGAAAAATCACCCATGTCAGTAGATTTAAGCAGGTTTTCAATTCTACTTTGTTCTGACAATGTACGTCTTCTGATAATCTCATCTCGAAGTGCTTCGTACTTATTTTGTAAGGGAGGCTTGCGGATTATTCCTGAAACTGTAGATATTACATCTATCGGTAGATGAGCAACAGCGTAGTTAAATTTGTTCTCATCACTCGTGATTCGACGTACTTTAAATAATGCCTCGAGTTGTTTGAACCAAAGTTCTGGTAAAGATTTCCAGAATTGCGGTACAGGTACTTCGGCAATATTCACTTTATGTTTTGCTTCCGCTTTCTCTTGCTTATTGTCATTATTTTCTTCTTCTGAACTTGCCATACTTGATTCGGCTAAATTAGCGAGCTAGGAATTATTAATTTTTTTTTTTTTATTTATTTTT
This sequence comes from Nephrotoma flavescens, assembly GCA_932526605.1. Lineage (NCBI taxonomy): Eukaryota > Metazoa > Arthropoda > Insecta > Diptera > Tipulidae > Nephrotoma > Nephrotoma flavescens. The sequence goes on from OW052221.1 coordinate 191,495,353, forward strand.
GAAATAGAAATGAGTCAACCTTAGTGAAAAATTATAACGAAAGGAGAAAAATATTACGAAGTAGCAAATGACGTTAATCGAGTATAATAAGAACAATCAATATTTTTATTATTCTAATTAGACACTGAACCATTGAGAGAAATGTTAAATATTTGTGACAAATTGTAACACTCACCAATATATTAATGTGGTTTAAAGATACCGGATTTATTTTCAATAATATTCAATTCGCCATGAGTCAAGTCCCGTTTCCTCTTCTTTACAGTTTTTTTTTATGAAATTACTAAAATAAAGATTTAGAGAAAAAAAAAAAATAATATTAAAGAATGTGATAAAATTTAAATTAAATTATTTAAGATGAACGACTACAGTAACTTTTATTTTGTTTTTAAAGCTGAATATTACTAGCTGGAAGGCTGGTTGACCACGTTGCTGAACGACCTTCGTACCGCTGGTTGACCACGTTGCTGAACGACCTTTATAGATGTTTCCTTATACCGTTAATATGGCACAACAGAATATGTCCTTATGAAATACAGCACACGTGTTTTCCGTCAGTTTTTCTTTATAAATTCCGTTCCGGCTGCTACTGCTGGCACTGGTTTGTTTTTTTTTAATTCGCATTCGAATATTTGTTAGCGAAAAATGGTTTATTTTAAAGATGTAACTGCATTCGAATGCGTCTCGATATACTTCGTAATTTGGCGTTTGGTCGAAACCGGCGAACTACTTTTAACTTTATTCACGGTGTGTTGTGCGTAGTGGTTGTTCGTAGTTGGGTTCACCAATGTAGGTGGTATGACACTGTGGTGGTTGAGGTGTGTCGCGGTGGATATGCGTAATCTACAGATACCGAGTGTATCTTAGGTACATGTGCATATCACGTTATCACGATAGGTAGCACTTATAAAGTTAGATCACAACACTGCACTTTCACCATATGAGTTACGTTATTACCCTACTGCACCGTATGATTTATCTGACTCCAATTTGTATTATTAAATAGATAAACGCACAACAAATTTATTTTTACTTTTATTTTTAATAGATATAAATGTAAAGATTAATAAACTAATTTTATACATAAATTTAATACAATTAGTTTATGATTTATATTTATATATTTTTATATAAATAAATATTTTTATTATATACAATTACGAAGTTTTATTCTGAGGTGTGCTCAGAAGTACAGCCAATATTTTTCTAACTTAAATTTTTATTCCAAAATTCTAAAAACCGATTTTTAATACAATTATAATATCGGTTAACGTATCATCATCATCGTACACATATAAACTCAAATTTAATAGAAGAGCAATACATACTAGCTCATTGCTACGATATAAAACGAAACAAGTGTTTTACCGATGCTTGCATTACAAATTGCACAAATCATATTTTCTCTCAATACGCAAATAATTACATATGTACTCGTAGAATATCGTTCGATTAAAATCATTTGCTAATCATCATTACCATAATTTAGGGTGCAGCTGGGGATGGTTGGTATCCTACTATTTGAAGCGACGTTTATAGTGTCATGAACGTGGTCACTATATCCTTAATTAATTTATTCTCCTCGGTTAGTTTGACAACTATGTTCGGGAAAGGATTAACATGCCCTTTGAAAGTAACGTTCAAACCCATTGGGTCAGTATTAATCAATTCTAAGTTTAAATCGTTTAGATTTCTTTCGGGGTTTAAAGTTTCTTTTTCAACCAAAGTTGAAGAGCACCTTGGTTTTTGTACATCCCCAGTCAAGTTTGTTGCTACCATACAGTTTTTCCTTTGTATAAATTTTTGATTTAACTCTCGAAAAAAATTATTATTTTTCAACAGCTTAACGAGTTTAACGCGATTTTTTTCGGAACATTTTAAACCTTCTATATTTTGGCATATTTTAAAGAACAACGAATCTTTTGAGCAATTCCCTAGGGTTAAATTTTCAATATTTTCAATATGCATCAAAATTGCATCCTGAATAATAGAATGTTTACTTTCCTCGAAACAGAAAGCTTCATAAACCATTTTATTATAATGTACGTAAAAATAATAACACAAAATAAAGTTTATTTGTTGTCAATGAATTTAATCTGAATAACGTAAATTTCAAAATTAACTAAAAACCCGTTATTTTATTACGGTGACAGTACACGAACAAACTGCTTTTATACAAATATCGCCAATCACTCGAAATTAATCGAATTTACTATTCGGACACAAATAAATGGATAATCAATCACTATAATAACAGTAAATGTATGAAAATATGCGTAAAAATTCACTAAAAACCCGTTATTTTATTTCGGTGACAGTACGAACAAACTGCTTTTATACAAATATCGCCAATAACTCGAAGATACGATCAAATATCTGTTGTTCGAGTAAATTAATGATTTTGTGAGCTTAAAGCTCAACTGGGTCGCTCGTACGCATAGAAGTCTTATGAAGCTAACCTGACTTTAAGATGTTGGTCCGTCACATCTAAAAAATACTTGCCCTAATCCGAACCTTTTATAATACGGGCTGTAGATGCGATCAAATATCGATAGTTCGAGTAAATTAATGATTTTGTGAGTTTAAAGCTCAACTGTGTCGCTCGTGCGCATAGAAGTCTTATGAAACTAACCTGACTTTAAGATTTTGGTCCGTCACATCTAAAAAATACTCGCTCTAATCCGAACCTTTTATAATACGAGCTGTAGATCCGATCAAATATCGATTGTTCGAGTAAATTAATGATTTTGTGAGCTTAAAGCTCAACTGTGTCGCTCGTACGCATAGAAGTCTTATGAAACTAACCTGACTTTAAGATTTTGGTCCGTCACATCTAAAAAATACTCGCTCTAATCCGAACCTTTTATAATACGAGCTGTAGATCCGATCAAATATCGATTGTTCGAGTAAATTAATGATTTTGTGAGCTTAAAGCTCAACTGTGTCGCTCGTACGCATAAGCTAACCTGACTTTAAGATGTTGGTCCGTCACATCTAAAAAATACTCGCCCTAATCCGAACCTTTTATAATACGGGCTGTAGATGCGATCAAATATCGATTGTTCGAGTAAATTAATGATTTTGTGAGCTTAAAGCTCAACTGTGTCGCTCGTACGCATAGAAGTCTTATGAAGCTAACCTGACTTTAAGATGTTGGTCCGTCACATCTAAAAAATACTCGCCCTAATCCGAACCTTTTATAATACGGGCTGTAGATGCGATCAAATATCGATAGTTCGAGTAAATTAATGATTTTGTGAGTTTAAAGCTCAACTGTGTCGCTCGTACGCATAGAAGTCTTATGAAACTAACCTGACTTTAAGATGTTGGTCCGTCACATCTAAACAATACTCGCCCTAATCCGAACCTTTTATAATACGAGCTGTAGATCCGATCAAATATCGATTGTTCGAGTAAATTAATGATTTTGTGAGCTTAAAGCTCAACTGTGTCGCTCGTACGCATAGAAGTCTTATGAAACTAACCTGACTTTAAGATGTTGGTCCGTCACATCTAAAAAATACTCGCCCTAATCCAAACCTTTTATAATACGAGCTGTAGATCCGATCAAATATCGATTGTTCGAGTAAATTAATGATTTTGTGAGCTTAAAGCTCAACTGTGTCGCTCGTACGCATAGAAGTCTTATGAAGCTAACCTGACTTTAAGATGTTGGTCCGTCACATCTAAAAAATACTTGCCCTAATCCGAACCTTTTATAATACGGGCTGTAGATGCGATCAAATATCGATAGTTCGAGTAAATTTAAGTTTTTTTGTGTTTAAAGCTCAGTTGTGTCGGCCGGAACCATAGAAGTTACTTGAAATCAACCCTTGATGCTTATATGGGTGTACTTTATCTAAGAAACATCCTCGAGTAATCCCAAAATAACTGGTGCAACCAGAAACCCAATACAAAATACCGCATTCAACATCTATAAAACATTTTGCTATTTTATATTAATATATGTATGTATATGTTAACTCGCATATTTTTGTATTATTTTAAATAAATTGTTATTGTGTATGACTTGCATACATTTTATACGTTTTATTTTTTTGAAAAATTATAATGACGTGCTGACTATGTTATTCTCGGATACAGATTTTATATAATGTGATCGCTATATAATTTTTAAAAATAATTTATCCTAATATCCAATTTCTGGGCTGACATTGATCGGAGAGATAACTTCCGCTGTAGCGATAGTTGGGTTAAAATTATTTTATTCGATGATGTTTTAGTATCGTTATAGTTTTTCCTGGGATGATAAATACTGATATGACGAAATCCTGGGCTGATAGTAATATCCTGGGATGGAACAACTGTCGTGATAGTTTAGTGTTGCCACTATTTATTTTTCTGGGATGAAAGCTGGGCTAACTTTATATACGTGTTTATATAGAGGAGTCTGTTAGAGATAACTTAACTTTCTCGAACTGCAATCATCAGAATTTTTTCTTTTTCCCAGTTTGTGAAGAGGAAATTTTTGCGATCGTTCGTCATTTAAAAAATAGTACTTCATACGGCTTTGACGAAGTTTCACATAAAATAACAAAAAATATAATTAGCAGTCTGGTTCACGTGTTGACTTTTATTTTTAATACTTGTTTGTCAAAAGGGGTTTTTCCGGATCTACTTAAAGTTGGTGTTGTAAAACCGCTTTTCAAAAAAGGTTCTCAGTTGGATAAAAATAACTACCGCCCTATTACTCTTTTGAGCACTTTTTCTAAAATCTACGAAAAAATAATTAAACACAGATTGTTAGATTATCTTGATAAAATTAAGTTTCTCGACGTACGACAGTATGATTTTATTAAGAATTCTTCAACGGAAAAAGCCTTATTAGCATTTTTGTCGCCTCTGCATCGTAATTTAAATGATAATTTAAAATCCTCAGCTTTATTCCTTGATATTTCTAAAGCTTTTGACACCGTTAATTATAGTGTTTTATTATCGAAGCTATGCAATATTGGTATAAGAGGTGTTGGTTTGAATTTGTTTAAATCGTATCTGTTCAATCGTAAGCAAACTGTTTGTGTTAATGCGAAGTTTAGTGATGAGAAACTAGTTAATGTTGGAGTTCCACAAGGATCAGTTCTGGGGCCATTGCTCTTTCTAATCTATTGTAATTCAATATTCAGCCTGGATTTACGTGGCAATATCGTTGCGTTTGCAGATGATATGGCATTACTGTACTCTGCTTCCAATATAGATTCCCTAGAACATAATATTAAGCAAGACGTTATCTTGTTGAAAAAGTGGTTCTTTGTGCATAATATGATATTGAGTTGCAAGTCTAAACTAATGAATTTTTCCATTGGTGGCACAACGTCTGAACTTAATTCATGTTTAATTTATCATTCGTTATCTTGCAATCATACCAATTGTGACCCCCTTTGCATTCCAATTGAAACTGTGTACTCTTTTGAATATCTTGGTTTACATTTGGACTCTCAATTAAATTTTAAGGGGCATGTGGATAATTTAAAAAGTAAGTTACGGATGACACTCAGAACTTTTTACTATCTTCGGAATATTTGTAGTCCGGAATTCCTAAAATGCATATATTATGCACTAGTTGACTCGCATTTGAGATATGGAGTTACTTGTTGGGGCGGAATTTACCTATCCAATATTAGACCGTTGATGTCCGTTCAGAAAGCAGTGTTGAGAATAATTAACTTTAAACCAAGATCGACTCCATCTTTCCCGTTATTTGTGAAATTCAAAATTTTGCCGCTTCGGTACCTATATGTATTTAAAGTATTAAAAGCTTTCTATTTAATTAGCGGTAATCGTATAGTTAGTGATTTGAATAGCGTATCATATAATTTGCGCAACATTAATAGAATAAATATTCCTCGTCCTAATAAGGAACATTTTAAAAAATTCTTCAATTATACCGCTCCTAAACTATATAGTCAATTACCGTCAACGTTTTTTTTAACAAATAATGTTAATGCAAATTATTAAAGGATTGGCTATTTACTATTAGTAACATGGAAGTATATCTGTAATGAACATTTTACCATTTTGTTTGTGAATTTTATTGTTTAGTACCCGAATAGAAATAGTAATAATTTATAATTAATATTTAAAATTTGTAATAGTAATAATTTTACCCGAATAGAAATAGTAATAATTTATAATTAATATTTTAAATTTGTAATAGTGTAATTTAAGTATTATTTAAATATTTTTTGTAATTGAATCGTAGCTCCGAAACATTATCTTTAATAAGGAGACTACTAAACTAGTTTTATTTCTGATTCTTTTCGTTTTATGTAATTATATGCTTTATATTTTTTATAGAAATAAAAACTAGGTATAAAAAAAAAAAAAAAAAAAAAAAAAAAAAGTAAGTCTCCAGATTCATTAAAAAAAAAATGAAAGACTTATCTGAACAATAAAATATTTTCGTCAAAAACCTATGTATGTGATCTTGTTTCTGGGTTCAAATAAACCGTGTCAGAAAATGACAAAAACAAAAATTGATATTTTGAAAAATTGCAGGATTTATTTTTTGTTAAAATTTTAAAGTTTTGTCTTAGTCATGGTTCTTATAAATGAAAGGTTTAAAAATATTTCTACAAAATAATTGCTTACAATCGAATTTTGAGATATTTGAAAATCATTTTTCTGAATTTACGGATAAGACGAATGGCACGTCCCGGAAACCCTTCTGATAAACAATATTACTTTCTTTTACTTAGTAAAATAAGGAGTACTAATCATGAAAAAAAAAACAACTCGAGATTTTTGCAGATTTGCTTCGTTTTACATATAGCGGAAGTCCAAAACTGTAACTTTTAAAATTGTGTGCGGTGCGAGCATACTAAATGTTGTTGGTTCTCTGCAGCCTCAAGACGGATTGACTGATCGGGGTGAAATTTCATACTTAAACTTTTTCCATAAGTTGGGAGAGGTTTGTAATTTTTGACTGAAATAGGTCCACCGAAAGTGGCAGCTTCCATAGGAACTTTTTCATTTTGAAAACAATCTAGCACTTACGAAAAAATGATTAAAAAGAAAAAAATTTAAAATTAAATTTCATTCAAAATTAGTTCTGATCATATTATTAAATTTTACCGAAAATGACGAGTTTGTATCAAAAAAATTTAATTTTACAAACAATTCAGCATCTCTACTTGCCAAGTGGATTGGCTACTCGGAATTAAACTGCATACTTAAACTTTTTCCATTAATTGGGAGATGATTACACAATTTGGTGGAAATCTGTGAACCAGAAGTGGCAGATTTGATAAGAGCTGTTTCAAGTTTTGCAATGATGTTGAAAAGTTTAGCATTTACAAACAATGTTTTTTGATTATACAAGACACTTTTACCAAAACTCCGGTAACTTTAATTTTTCGCTTTAGAAATTAAGTGTGGTGTATTCGAGATCTATATACATTCGTTGTAAAAGAAAGTCGGGTGTTGGCCACAACGTATTCACCGCTCCATTTTTTATAATTAATAAACTTATTCCTACTTAGTACTCATCCAACATTTATAACAAAATACAAAGAACCATCGAAGAGGTTTTGACTATTAAAATTATTTAACATCTCTAAATTCTCTAAATTGCTTCCGAAATGTGTTATTTGAAACGTGTTGTAGAATCCCGGGTCCCGAACTCGTATTGCTACATATTTGATTAAAGCACCACAATCCCAAAGATGAAACAAATTGGTGTTACTCGTATTTGATGATGTTAGAAATTTTACAATATTTTCATTAATAATGTCTATACAATTTCAAGTTATAGCTTCAATTCTTAAAACCCCAGGGTCATCTTGTACAGGGAGCATTGTGGAAAATGCCGTTGTCAAATGCGTTAATTTATTCATTGACAAACAATTATTTCAAACATGGCACAACATTAGTGCAAAGTAGAAAAATGCATAATAAATTTTATTAATACTTAAATTTAATCTAAGAAGGCGACGAAAATATCCTTTACACATGTACAATTCAACACAGCTCTCAGTAAGCTCTGATTGAATTTTGTTTTCTGTGTTTTTTTATTAGCGTATGATATAAATGTACAGTGAATCATCGTATGCGCAAATCAAGTTATATTTTAAAATTGTATTTTTTTATGCATAACAAGTAACAATTTCTGATAATTTTTTCGTTACGTAATTTGATGCTAAATCACTATATACTTATTATACGTAAGAATAACGGTACTGGGTAAAATCGTTTTATGATTAAAAAATTAAACCAATCTATGTACAATTAACGTGACTCTCGTATTCGTAAAATGAGTAATATAGATAAATTACAGTCAATATATGTCCCTTTCTTTTATCATTTTTTCCATATTTCTTTCGTGTCATATTTGTATCCAGTTAGTATACTAAACGCTTTCAAATTGTGTACATTCCTAATAATTTAATCACGTACTTATTTGAAATGGAAAAAAAACTATGTGAAACGTCTTTAGAGCTTCGCAATTTAGCAAATTTTCACCGAAAAGAGGAAAAAACATTAAAAGAAATTAGTCTGATTATTTTGGGTGTATAACTTGTTACGACTGTGTTGTCTGTAACAAGACCTAATATTCGTTTTACGCATGACATCCCCATTTTTAGATTTTCGTGTTTCTATTTTACGCGCGGTTTCTTGCGTCCGTGTTTTTGGATGTCTGAACGCGGTCCATGGTAGATGGATTCTCGTATGTTTTTGTTTGTTCGGTTGGTATTGAACGAAAATGGGAGAAAGAGAGAACAATGCGCATCGAGTGTGTGTGTAAAGCAAAACATTCCATAATAATGTTTTTCTTATATGCCTCTCGTTTACATCAATGCGAATTGATGTAAACGCGAAACAGAGAAGAAAGACATTCTTCTGGAATGTTTTGCGCGTCGTTTGTGCGGCGTAAGAGTTTTTTAATTAAATCAGTCGAGTTTTGATTTTGATTCGAGTTTGGTTTTTGAGTCATTTTGTTTGATTTTAACAAGAGTCAAATTAATAAAAATAAAATTTATATTAATAAGAACATTAAATTTGTATTAAAAGTTATATGAAGATAAATTCAATAAAAATTGTGGAATATAGTGTAAAAAATTATATTAAAAGTTGATTTTCATTTGCCAATTGTTTTATTATTGGAAAATACATCAAAGTGATATGTATGGGTTTTATAACCGGAAAAAAACAACGGAAAATAAAGATACATACTGGTATATTGTGTTCTGTTATTTTAGTAACACAAAATAAACCAAAAACCATCCAAACAAGTGAATATAAAAGCGCAAATGCTAATTTTGGTTCCTTCATCAGTTCTAATGTGAGGAAAGTTCTATATATTGCAAGATAATAAGTCGCCAAAAATACAAAGTCAGTTAGTGCATAAATTGGAACAAAGAAAATTATCAAACAGTATTAAGCACCTATGTCGGGTGGGCACAGCGGCAGCGTGGTTAAGGCGATACAACGCCCAACTGTGTGGTGTATTCAACGGGTGGGGTGACGCCTAATTATACAACGTAACGGGTGGCCTGCCACGAGGCTATTCGCAGTGCACCGACGGACGTGTCGTACCGTTGGACGAAGTTTACGGGTAGCCAACCAACCGGTTGTCCGACTTTTTGGTATCGGGGAAAGGCCCCGCAACGGTCCGGGTAGGGCAAGGCCACCTGTGGCATGACGGCACCAAGGCCGCACCAGTAATTTTTATTTGTAATCAAGGTACAATTTTTTTTATTTTTTTTATTTTAGATTTGTTTTTTTTATTTGCTTAATTTTTTTATTAAATTTAAAAATTTTATGTTTTGTAATCGAGCGCCGCACAGCGGTTGCGTGTCGCGCGCTCGGTGCGTATTGTTCTCTCACTTGTTTTCTCTTGTCGTGGTGCGGGTGGAGGGGGAAGTTGTTTCTTTTCGTTTTTGTTTATTTCCGATAAAAATGAATTATTAAATTTCTTCGGTTAGGTATGATGGGAGCGGAGACTCCCTCGGTGTCGGCATAGTGACTGCGGTCCCTTGGTGCCCGCATCCAATTTCGTAACCAAGGCTTAGCCTTGTTTGAGTTCGAATGGATGCGCACACCAAGGCACCTTTTTATCTCTTCTTTTATAATTATTTCGTGGTTCGTTCCTCAGGTTCCGGCCGACGAGTTTCGGCGGAACATCCGGTTTATTTATTATTTGCGTTTTTTTTTCAATTTTTTATAAATTTCTGTTAATCACGGTGTAGGCCAGGAGCCATGCATGCCTCAAACCCCACGACCATCGCACTTCTCGCTGAGAACGTAGCCGGCAAAATATCACCGCGGAGGCCTCTGCATGCGCTTAGTGATAACTGCAGGTTGGCAGTAGCCAGCCTGTAACAAACTTAGTTTTTTGGATTTTCTAAGGGATGGAACTTTAGTACTAAACATTCTTTTATACCTACAGCGTTTTAAAGTGTTGACATTCCAAAATTTAGTTTGTCATTATTCGTGAAAGAGTAAACAACATATTTTTTAATCCCGTTTAAACATGTCGGATTTCGTAACAACAAAGCAGCATTTGCGGGAAGCGTTTACTTTTTTGCTTTAATGCTTAAAAAGTTGCTGATAATTTTCGTTTGCTTCAAGAAACTTATGATGAACATGCACCAACTCAAAAAACTTGCGAAAACTGGTTTAAACGATTCAAAAGTGGTGGTTTTGATGTCAGTGACACAGAACGTTCTGGTCAACCAAAAAGAATCGAAGAGAAAGAATTGGAAGCATTATTGAAGAAACAATCAGCTCAAAGAAAAAAAGAACTTGCAGAACAGTTAAATGTGTGTCAAACAGCAATAAGCAAACGTTTACATGCCATACAAATGATTCAAAAACTTAGGAAAATGGGTACCACTTGAACTGACAAAACCAACATTGACAATCGTTTAATGGTTTGCAATTCTTTGCTTACAAGACACCGAAGATGACATTTTTTGTTTCAAATTGTGACTGGCGATGAAAAGTGGATTTGCTACCATAACCCTAAATGCAAAAAATCATGGGTTCATTCAGGCGAACCATCCACATCAACAGCAAAACGAAACATTCACGGAAGTAAGGTTATGTTATTACTGGTGAACGTTACCAACAATAATTTATATAGATTTGAACCATGCATTGAACGAAAATCGTCCGATTCCAGCCAACGTAAAGTGATTTTGGTGCACGACAATGCTCGACCACATGTCGCAAAACTAGTAAAAAATACGCTGGAAGTACTAAGGTGGGAAATCCTACCGCATGCTCCCTATTCACCAGATTGTCCCCCATCAGACTACTATTTGTTCCGAACAATGCAAAGCGATCTTCAAGACCAGCACATCAGAAATCACGAAGAAATCAAAAAATGGCTCGACGAATCGTATCAAGAGACAGACAAACAACTTTTTTTCGATGGAATCCATAAATTGCCAGAAAAATGGTCGAAAGTCATAGATGACGGTGAAAAATTTTTTGATTAAAATAAAATTTACCATTTCTTAGAAATAAACGTGTTTTTTCTTTCTTTTTTTTTTACTTTAGGTTTTTTTCTGCAAAAGAACCCAAAAAACTAAGTTATTCTCCCAATACAAAGAAATATTTTTACAGTGCAATTATTTTAAAACGATTCTGAAAATCGAGTTGGCAATTTATCAAGAAACGCCAATCGTAATAAACTAACGGACTCCGATGAACGATATATCATATACGAGCAGTTAAAAAAAATCCTAGAATAAGTGCACCAAAATTAACAACGGAAGTTAAAGCGAAGTTGGGAAAAGATGTTAACCCGGAAACTGTTAGACGAGTTATTCTAGAAGCCAGGAAAATGCAAGTTTTTAACGAGAAAAATCGCAAAATCCGCCTAAATTTTTCAAAATCCCATAAAAACAAAAACTATGATTCCTGGAAACGTGTCTTGTTTACGGAGTAAAGTAAATTTTAAAATAAATTTAATATTTTCAGATCCGATGGGTGACAAACGGTATGGAGAAAGCCACTAAAAAAAGATAATTTGCAACCCACTGTTAAACATGGTGGTGGTTCTTTCATTGTATGGGTTTGGTTTTCGGCAGCAAGTGTTGGCAACGTAAATTGTATATGTGATTTTATCAATAAGCTAATGTCCATTGATATTCTAACAGCAAATTTAGCAAATTTATTTTATTTAAATTAATTTTGTATAGAATTACGAGGCGGTGTGGTGTGTCGTCAATACCGGCTAACTCTAAAATGTAATAAAACAAAATTTATTGAGGGTTAGTTAAAACATAATAGTTCCTCAATATTACGAACTCCTCCTAGCATAAACAGTTCGTTAAAAGCCAACGCAACGTTAAACTGTCAATATTATCAGATGACTATTATGACTGGTAATTGTATCCTTAAAAAATTATAACAGCAAACCATTCGATACGAATCGGTATTGAATTCTGAATTTGTCGTTTATATTGAATTATAATTTGCATTTTATATTTTGAAAAATTATGTCGGTCATCTGGCCTAGTGCGGCAAGTAGATCGGCATGTCCGGACTTATTATATTTGCAGGGGATCTTTAATTCTCGCGAACGGTGAAACATCAAGCATGTAACGCATAATCTTCCACATTTCATTAACTTTTAAATTGTTAAATTCTGATAAAACTTTGGAAAATTTCTGAATAAAATTAGGCTTTAATCATGGATGGTGTATTGGCATTAAATTTCTGAGGAACATTATGCTGAATCATGTTTGAAAGTACATTTTGAAAGCTTCACCGGCTCCACCAAAATTTCAGTAAATTTCGTTCAAATCTTTTATTATGAAATAGGCTTTTTTTGCTATTTTAGACTTTTAGCGAAATGTGATTAAACAATTAGAGACCACTTAGGGAGGGAGTTCTTTACTCACTCTTCTTTACCCCTATCTTGGCTTTATATAAGCATTACAAGTATTTAATTAATCAATTACTCGAGAAGCAAATTTACAAAGAATTAATAAATGTTAAATTTGTCATTCGGATTTTAAAACTATCATTCAAACCAATAACATACTAACGTTTCCATGAATCACAGAGTTTCATAAGAAAGAGTTGCATTTCATATGGGGTCTTTGAAAAATTTTACACTTAGAGAGCTACGCTAGTAAATTTAAATAAAAAACGGATTAAATACCGTAGTCTTTGAATTTGAAGTGTTGAAGACCCTGATTTCACGATGAAACCCAATGGGCTCCGGCATTTTTGTTCTTTTCTCTTAAACAAGTTGTTTCAAAATTAAATTACGAGTGATATCAGTGCGATAGTTTAATTTTCCCAAACGCACTAAAAATAGCTAGCAGTATTTTTCATACAGTCAAAGTATCGAAAGAAGTACTATAGTATCAAAAATACTATCCCTGGCATACTTGTTCCGTCATAAGTTTATTGTAATTGCATACATACTAACTATATGGACGTATGTCAGCTCTTCTGTTTCAGCACGATTCACGACTGAAGTTGGATAGTATAGTCCGTTCCGGGTCTTTACGAATATCGATCCAGTTTTTCGAGGGATCGATCAACGCGTTTATAAGTTTCATTTTTTCTTCACGCCAATCGGATATTATGTCATCCCATTTTGGGTTTTGAGCAGTAAAATGCGATTTATCGTTCACTTCTTCTATTGTTGAGATAATTCCGTTCTTATTTAGAAAGCTTTAAATGCCCATCTCTGAGATCGGGTCTAATGGTTTCATTGTTCTACTAAGTTTACGGTTCCTTACCGGGGTAGATTTACATCACATGGTTTCCATGAAGTTTTATTGTGTTAGAGATTTATGGGTAACTTCGAATAAACGGATTAATATTTTGGAAAGACCTATGCTTGAGATATATCTCGTTCTAATATGCAACTCTCGAATTCTTTCGACAATTCGATAAAATTTCCGATTGATATACGTGGGAAATTTTTAAAGCCTTGAGAAAACGTAAAACAGAGCGCAGTTTATAATAATTAATTTTAAAATAATTCGTTTTATTTTGACAGATAATTGATTTTTTTTTATTATGTTGGTTGGTCAATTTTATTTTGTGCTCACCTATTTCTCGAGTGTAATATTTTAAATTTTTTATTTAGTCATTAACAAAATTCCATAGACGAAAATCAATTTTTGGGCTCGAACTTTTTATTTTTTTTATTTTTAGGTTTATATAAATACAAGTACTCTAGCCCAAAACAAATCAGTAGGGTTAAGCTTTTTTATTTAGGCATTAAGCAAAATTTCAAGCCCCATCTTCGATGTTTGAATTTTTAGCCTTAGGCTCAAACTTGAGATTTTTTGATTCTCGAATTTTTTTCGAACATGTTTTAAAACAGCTAACTTCAATCTTGTCCCTTTTAAAAAATGTATGGTTCACGATTTTATAAGACACTGTTTTATATTGATATACTTTTTAATATACAGTCCTCAACAAAATTATTTGTACATCTCTCTCTCTCTCTCACATTTATTCTGTATTAATTAAAAAAAATTAAAAAATATTCATTATTTCATTAAAAACAAAAGCAAAACAGAATCACAAAATTATTTGTGCATATCAAGAAATCTATCATGACGCGAATCCCGATTGTTTTTAATATTTTGACAAAAATTTTACAGGTTATCCTTTTAGTTATTATTATCTGTTTGTATATTCGATATTTTTTGAAATGGGTAAAACAAAGGAATCAGAGCCGCGATTGTAGGGGGCTATTTTTCCGATATGCCTATAAAAGAATTAGCACGGATGTACAACTGCCATCGATTGCTTATCAAATAAAAAACCAAAAATTAACGGCAGCTTGAAAAATGTGGCAGAAAGAGGGCGAAAACTAGCTACAACCCCAAAAGAAGATAAAAGAATAGTGAATCTCCTAAAACCCTCAGGTAACCCTCATGAAAAAATCAAATAAGCTCAGAATGGAATAAATATCATTCGAAAATTCAAAATCTCTCAGATGATTGTACGAAGACGATTACAAAAGAAACCATTCATAAGCCAAACAAATAAGAGGATAAGCGACTTAAATTTGCACACACGTATCAGTCAAAGCCTGTGGACTTCTAGCGTACTATTATGTGGACAGACGAGTCATGTTTTAGTTTGGAACGAGCCTACGGTAAAAAATATTTTTATTCGATTCCCAAACAAAAAAAAAACGCACCGTTATTATGCCAACCCGCCATAGTGGTGGCGGGAAAATAATGGTATGGGGGTGTTTCTGCTACAATAGTGCTGGGAATCTTACAATGCTACCTCCAAAGGTAACTTTAAGTACGCACTTTGAACTGTTGACCGAGCATGCATTAGTTTCCGGTTGTGAATTTATCGGCCATCATTTAATATTGCAGCAAGACAACGTTCCAATTCACAAAAATAAAATCATCAAAGGTTTCTAAGAGATTTGGATCAACAAATACTTAATTGGCCACCGCAAAGTTCCGATTTAAACCCAATTGAGAATATGTAGAACTATTTAAAGCAAAAGTGGCGATAAAAATTGGAAGGCAGCTAAATGAAACGTTTGCTGTAATAAAAAGTATCTAGGATCAAATTCCAACTCAAATGCGAGAGATTTTAGTGAATTCAGTATATTCATGAAGTGATTGCAAACAATGGTGAGAATATGAACTTAATTTGAGATTAATCATTATTCCTCGATATTTAGTCAATTTTATTGATTACACAGCTCCACAAAAAAAAAAATCGCCGGCACCCGAGACGAGAATAGGTGCCCTATATGTTTTTGGGTTCGCTGATCACGAATATGCCTTCAGGATTGCCGTATCGCATCAAAATTTTGAATAAATCGCAAAAAATTATAAAGATTATAATGATATCCATAGGTTTGGGTTTATAAGTATGAGGTTTGTGGGTTTATAGGTTTAACGTTTATAGGTTTTAGGTTCAGGTTTAGGTGCGACTTAATCAGATTTTAAGTAACATGATTTTTCAGCGATCCCAAAAACATATAGGACACCAATTCTCGTCTCGAGTGCCGGCGATTTTTTTTTTTTTGTGGAGCTGTGTTATTTGTACCATGCACATATAATTTTGTGATTTTGTTTTGCTTTTATTTTTAATGAAATAAAGAACAGTTTTTCATTTTTTTTAATCAAATACAGAAAAAATGTCATTTCGAATAACAAATAAATTATTTTTTTGTTTAAATTAATTTTTGGGTCAAAATTTTTAATTTACTCGAGTGATTTATTAAATTTTTGCGATGCACAAATAATTTTGTGAAGAACTGTACTTACCGAGTGGGCTATATTTATTAGACGAGTACACTGTTTGAATTTATGCACATAGAAGTGCTCAGGAGGATTTATAAAATTTATCATACAAATTCAATTAAATTACCGCATTATTTTAAAACAAGCGTGACACTCGTTTGACAATCCATGCAAATTATGCATCCAATTATGTTTCATGAATAATCTACACTGCCACCACAAGAATATCATTAACTGGAGCAAATTAACGAATTAGCCCATTTCTTTAAACCTCAACAGTTTCTACGGTTAACTGCATATATTACATAATTTTATTCATCTGAAATAAGAAGCTTTTCCACATTGCAAACTATTATTTTTCATTTCAACCGAGAGCGCAAGCATTTATCATAAAAATTTAAGAATACGAGTATGTATATAGCAAAAATGCTGCTGTTGCTGCTGCTTCTTTACATACGAGTAATAAGATATCGAGGAATAAGAAAACACTACGACGACGATGGAGCAAAATTTGTATCAACAATTTATCTTGTATATTTAAATCAACTTTAAGAACATTACTCGTATACATCATATCTATTAAAGCTTTTCATACATTATAATATATGTATGTAATATGTATGTGTTGTATATGTTCATAGACATTCTTAAAGTACATAATGTAATAGATCGACGGAAGAAATAATGGAACAATATATACTTAGTCATAATATATAATACTTCTAATAATACAAACGATATAAGGAAGGATACATTGAGCAAATAATTTCACAGCATCTGCGATATATCGTCAACGTCCCTGTATATTATGCAGCTATTTAATAAACGGAGAATTGAAAATGAAATGAATTGAATATCCACCCGTTAAAAACGCTTAGCGGCCTAGAAGATATAAACACGATACCCGTAACAACGCTAACCAAAATTGTCTCACTCTCATCGCCTCATAAATATGATAAATAAGAAAACACTGGTGAATAGATTTTTTTTTTGTGCTGTAGCCGAGTCGAGCTGCTGCACCCAATATTAAAGAATTTTATAGTTTTTTATTTAACGTTTTACTATTATTTTATGGATATAACGATATAAAAATGGATATATGTACAGTAAAAAAAAAACTTAAAGTGGCATAGAAATCATTTTTGTGCTTAACAAAACGGGCGAGCTTTTAGTTTTATATTATTATTATTATATTTCGTTCAAGATTATATACGGAGGAATGAAAATAAAAAAGAATTCGGTTGCAGCGGTACGGGAAGCACTTGCTCCTCAAGAGGTTTGGGGTTTCTTTGATTACATTGCTGTTGTATTTTTAACTTTATAAGAAATATGAAAAATATAAATATGAATATATCCATCCTTATAGATCCATTGTGTATATCGCCCATACACAGCTTCCACATTGAATTTCCTTTTGGAAATGTTATTTATTTTCTTTTCTTTCAATGGTAAGAATACGAAATAAATAAATTTGAAGACAGAGGTTTTATTCTACTCGTAATATACGTTCTCATGGTTATTCGTTAGGGATGTAATTTGGATATGCGGTTTTTATTAGTAAGATAGATTTTATCAGGTCAATTATATAAAGATGATATTCAACTTTTTTTATGTTTAAAGGAGATTTCGGTTTTATTTGAGGATTACTAAGAAATGTTAACCATTGTGGTAGCGATTACATTCATGCGCGTGAAATTCATTAATAGTATCGCCCTTCATTAATAGTATCGCCCTTATATTTAATGAAATGAATATCAGGAAATATGTAAACACTTCCTATCAAATTCTGGAAGGTCAACAAAAAGTTGAAAATTTAACGGGAATTTTTATTTGCTGTTCGCATTTTGCGGCAATCATAATTCGACAGATTAAAGCGAAAATTTTAAATTGCAAAAAACAATTAAAGAAACTAATAATGTTTTCATTTTTTTTAATTGTTGATTCTAAAACTTTAGATTTTATTGATACTATTTTTACAATCTTGTGCACCATTTGCTGCTGCAAATATAAAGACACAGCTTTTTTCGCGGCTTATAAAATTTTTTTAGCGATTCTAAAAACTAAATTAGATGATTTCTCGCCAGCTGAAACACTGGAAAGCAATGATGCCGTTATTGCTGAATCGTCAGCTGAAGAAAATATTAGCTTTCCCGAATCATTTTATTTTAAAAGGTACCTGGTACAATAGTATTTTACAAAACGTCCTTCAAGATAGTGTATTATCAGAGAATCCTGATGACATACTAAATGATTATTACTGCAAAGAACTTATCGAGTTTTGCACAAAAAGGTACTTTTCATATCTTCCTCTATTGAGCTCAATATTTCTACAATGCTACAATGAGCCGAATAGAGTATCGAATGCCAATGTAGAAAATTGCTTCAACATACTAAAACATAATTTGATTAAGGAGCCCCACCAAAAATTGGGAAGATTTATTGATTCTTTAGCGGAAAAAACTAATTT
The DNA here is from genome assembly GCA_932526605.1 of Nephrotoma flavescens. NCBI lineage: Eukaryota > Metazoa > Arthropoda > Insecta > Diptera > Tipulidae > Nephrotoma > Nephrotoma flavescens. The sequence goes on from OW052221.1 coordinate 191,514,034, forward strand.
AATTTATAATTCAATTGAATTAGCTCCGCATCTAATTCCCAGGAAACGTAAACAACGGTCTGATCTTGCAAAATTAGAAATTCAACACGAAGTTTTATCACCTCAATGTAAAATACGACAAGATGAAACTGATCCATTAGATCCAAATGTCGAAGAAAGTTGGAAGAAAAAAACTCGTCATCAAATTAGGTATTCAGGGAAAACAGCTCTTTCAAAATTTATTAAATCTAAAACTATCTATTTTGATAGAATGACGAAACACAAATTTTGTTTAAAAATTTGTGGGAAACCACATTAACAAATATTTGCTATACGTCATTAAACGGTTCAAACTATATAACTACAGATTTGGTATACGTTGCGGCAAGTATTTTAATCAAAAATACTAATGACGTTTGTTTGGACCCCTACCAAGCTTATCAAGTTATCAAACTAAATACATCCATTATTGCTCCATCAAAAAAAAAACCCCGTCCGGAAATATCAATTTGTCGCAATAAACGTCGAATTTATATTCCCCACTGCGACAATAACCACTTTGTCTTAATCATAATTGATAATGAGCAAAAACTAATTACGTCGTATGACCTTTTATCACCGAAACGGAAGTTGAATTCATTAATTCAAAAAGCGCAGAAATTCGTATGCAGTTTAAAAGAAGCGTGTAATGAAAAGAGTGAAATTTTCCGTTCTGAACCAGCATACTCTTTTCCCATTCAAAGAGATGGCCACAATTGCGGACCATTAATCTTATACGCGATTGACTGGATTTCAAATAATAACTATCGCCCTAACATTCACTTTGAAATCGACAACAAATATTTTACTGAAATTGCTGCATATCGCATCTATTTAAAAGAAATAATAGAAAGCAATTCTGAATGCATTAAATCGAATTGTTTAATATGTTTTGAAACAATCAATAATATAAAAAGTACGAGTACTATCGAATGTTCGCAGTGCTTGCGAAAAATACACGAAACTTGCAATTCAGATGGAATAATTTCAACCATCGATCGGGTATGCAAAGTTTGTGATAATAAATAATTAAAATCAAATATGAAATGCGATTAACAAAAAAAAATAAAAATAAAAAACCAAAAAAAATTAAAACACCAAATAAAATCTAAAAAACAATCAAGGTGAGGTTCCCAAGACTTTAGGGAGGTTTGGTTTCGAACTAATGAAACATTGAATTTTTTGTATTTAAAAAATTCAATAACTAAAATTTCATATAGAAATCGCATGTATGCGTTAAATACAATAAAATTCGCGGTTACGAATGGGTTGGGAATTGCGTAGCGAATCATTAAAATTCGCTAAGGCATTGTGATTATACTTTGATTAGTTCAAAGTATTTTCAAAATTTTTGTAGTTTGGTCACTGCAGTCTGATGAGACGACCGAATTTTTTAAATACAAAATTTCAATGTTTCATTAGTTCGAAACCAAACCTCCCCAAAGTCTTGGTAACCTCACCTTGATTAAAAACACTATCTGGCTATTATCCAGAATAACCCAAAATTTCATAAAATCTAAAAAATCTAAAAAGCAAAGAAAATTCAAAACATAAAACGCGCAAAAAAACAAAAACCCTCTACGGTTACAGCCTTGGCGTGGCAGAGCGGCTTAATCAATGCATCTAAAGATAAAACAACGCAATCTTTTGCTTGAAACTAATGTAACCAGTCACAGCAATAATGATAACCTTCTGGGCCATGTTTAACCATTCCAGTATGACAAAATTCTTAAAATCGCCTTGGACATAGTCATCTAATAGATCTAACATAAAAACATAGTGAGATCGATGACCACCTTACAAAATCGTCCGACTTGTATTCAGCGGAAATTCGAAAATCTAGTTACCGCAGATGTATTGGTTTATAGTCGGATTTAGAGGATAAAGGATTTTTACATGGCAGGTTACCTCTAAAACTTTTAAATATTAAACAACGTGTTTCCCTAGATTTCTCGGGAAAGTCAAAGTAAAAACTCCTTTACCAAAAGTTGTAACCTCTTTGAAGTACCTAAGGATTTTTACTTCGATATTTACCTAAAGAATTTTTGAATGTTAAGCCCAGTGTTCCCCTAATTTTTCCGGAAAACTCATGTTTTTTAGTTCGATTGGGTCTAGCACAAACTGCAAACAGCTATTCCAAGAGTTGTTAGCTTTTTGTAGTGTCTTAGGATTGAGGGTTTTTACTTCGATTTTTACCCATAAAACTTTTGAATATTAAAACCAGTGTTCTCCTAATTTTTCCGGAAAACTCATGTTTTCTAGTTCGATTGGGTCTAGTACAAAGTGAAAATACTTATTTTGGAAGTTGTAAGCTCTTAGAAGTGTCTTAAGATTGAGAGTTTTTTACTTCGGTTTTTTACCTATAGAACTTTTGATTATTTAAGCCAGTATTCCCCTATTTTTTTCCGGAAAACTCATGTTTTTTAGTTCGATTGGGTCTAGTACAAAGTGAAAACACCTACTTTGGAAGTTGTAAGCTCTTAGAACTGTCTTAGGATTGGTGATTTTTACTTCGATTTCTTACCTATACAACTTTTGATTATTAATCCCAGTGTTCCCCTAATTTTTCCCGTAAACTCATGTTTTCTAGTTTGATTTGGGCTAGTAAAAAGTGAAAACAGCTATTCCAAGAATTGTAAGCTCTTAGAAGTGTCTTAAGATTGAGGGTTTTTACTTCGATTTTTTATCTATAAAACTTTTAAATATTAAACCCAGTGTTCTTCTAATTTTTCCCGGAAAACTCATGTTTTTTACTTCAACTGGGTCTAGTACAAAGTGAAAATACTTACTTTAGAAGTTGTTAGCTCTTAGAAGTGTCTTAAGATTGGGGGTTGTTTAATTCGATTTTTTACCTATACAACTTTTGAATATTAATCCCAGTGCTCCCCTAATTTTCCGGAAAACTCATCTTTTCTAGTTCGATTGGGTCTAGTACAAAGTGAAAACAGCTATTCCAAGAGTTGTAAGCTTATACAACTTTTGAATATTAAACCCAGTGATCCCCTAATTTTTCCGGAAAACTCATGTTTTCTAGTTCGACTGGATCTAGTACAAAGTGAAAACACCTACTTTGGAAGTTGTAAGCTCTTAGAACTGTCTTAGGATTGAGGGTTTTTACTTCGATTTTTACCTATACAACTTTTAAATATTAAACCCAGTGTTCCCCTAATTTTCCCGGAAAACTCATGTTTTCTAGTTCGATTGGGCCTAATACAAAGTGAAAATACTTACTTTGGAAGTTGTAAGCTCTTAGAAGTGTCTTAGGATTGGTGGTTTTTACTTCGATTTTTACCTATACAACTTTTAAATATTAAACCCAGTGTTCCCCTAATTTTCCCGGAAAACTCATGTTTTCTAGTTCGATTGGGTCTAATACAAAGTGAAAATACTTACTTTGGAAGTTGTAAGCTCTTAGAAGTGTCTTAAGATTGGTGGTTGTTTAATTCGATTTTTTACCTATACAACTTTTGAATATTACAGCCAGTGTTCCCCTAATTTTCCCTAATTTTCCTCAAAAAACTCATGTTTTCTAGTTCGATTGGGTCTAGTACAAACTGAAAACAGCTATTCCAAGAGTTGTAAGCTCTTAAAAGTGTCTTAAGATTGATGGTTTTTACTTTGTTGTTTTGTTTGTTTTTTTCCATTATCTTTCGAGGCCAAAAATCCGACCCTATTTCGTCGGCGGGACCCTTAAACAAACTTATCCAAAATCAGCGATCATTTCAATCATCAAATAAAAATAAATTATCTGGGCTCTGTTAATTTTATCATTGATTAATTTTAATTTCAGATAATACCAAAGACAAATGTAAATTGTCTCTGATAATACCCCAGAGAATTACGACAAGAATTTTCAGTTTTTGTTTCACCTTACGCATGGGAAAACGAGAGCTTCACTAACTTTACGTGTAGCGTAAGAAGAAAAAAGAAGGACTCGATTTAAACATTGTAGCTAGAAATAATAAAACATTTTTTACATATTATTTACCTACAACAACAAAAAAGCTAAACAAAAGTAAAAAAAAAAAAATCTTTGGTTCTCCTCTTTATTTTCAAATGAAACCGAATGGCATATATTCACTGCGTATATACACGGCCAAGTTGAGGGAGGTAAAAAAAACTCGGTTTGGATGTACGCGGGCAACGTATATGCAGTTATCCCTCGATTCTATCCCCGAAATTAAAAAAAAAAAAATTAATCAGGAAACACTAACGTAATTACATCCCTCTAATTCGTATGAGAAGGTAGCTCCGCCCCGTTTATTCGAAATACACTTCATATGTGAAGTTAGCCCTGAATTTTATTAAATGAAAAATAAAAATGTGATAATTTGGTTATAAGACGGACAAACACATAGCTATCTCACATTTAGGAAAACACAAAAAAATCATATCGTTGCAATGTAGTAAAAGTCATGTGCCCAGCGACTACAGCTCAGAAGAAGAACGCTTTAGAAACGCGAACATTCTGGTTAGGGTAATTTCTGATTCTGGACTCCAAACAAAAGGCACAATGGAAGTGAAGCTTCAATCGCGAGTTCACCCCAAAGAAGCTTTGGAAATGGAAACATTCATATTGAACCAACTGCAAAACTACACAGTGCCGATTTTGATGTTGGTGAACAAGTTACATCTACATTCCAACTTGCTGATCTGGGATGCAACCAAACAAGTGATATAGATACTCCCATTAGAGCCAATGCTTTCTTCCTAATTTTAAGAGGAGGACAAATTCAAAATATCAGCGAAATCGGTAATATATTGGTGTACGACTAGACTTTTTGGTACAATGCGATCTAAAACAAAGCTAATTTAATTTTCAATAACTTTTATTTTGGTAAACAATGGGCGTATCCAGCACGTTGGGCTCTACTTGTTAGATATATTAAAATGTAGAATTGTTTCACTTGTATACTATCTACATGTGCTGGATGAAAAATCTACATTTAAAGTTGGGTTTGTGTCTTAACTATTGTATGTACATTTGTATAAACGCACTATGTTTTTTAATTATATTTCTACAACCAGACCTATTTTATTATTTCTAATTAACTTAAATTGTCTATTTCAACTAAGATAAGTAGTTAATATAACAAATTAATGACAATTATAATATTTGACTTTAATATAATTGAAAAACCTAAAATTTAGGTAGACATTCCTATAAACGCACCCGAGATAATTAAAACACCAGTAAGGAAAAATTTGGTTTTTATTTATTTAATATTTTGTATGACCTCCACCATTTTTTATTACATCGAAAACTCGATTTGGCATTGAATCTACTAATTTTTTTCACTTTTACTAGATCAATTTACGCATAACAATCACGGATAGCACTTTTCAATCCATTAACATTATCAAATTGCCAACCATTTGCATATACTTTGCCAGCCAGGATACCCCAAAGGTTCTCGATAGGATTGCAGTCAGGACTGCAAGCTGGCCTTTCTCTCCTTGAATGGCCAGCTTGCAGTCTTGGCTGCAATCCTATCGAGAACCTTCGAGATGTTATTCTCGCGGAACTACTGTTTGGATTCATTTGACATATGGATAGACGCATCATCTTGCTGGAATAGCCAATTTTCGTGATCAGTGCCATCAAGATAGCTAAGTAAAACATCTTCCAAAAGATCCATGTAAATACGGGAGTTTATCCGAGTCGTTTTGAAGCAGATGGGAAGCTTTGCGTAGTAAGAAAAGGCTTCCAATATCATTACGCCTTCCTCCACCAAAGTTACGTTTCGACCTGTTGACGCCATGTTCTTTCAAATTGTGCCAGTAGCAATACTGTAGCAGTCAGGACCATCGAGGTTAAATTTTTCCTCGTCAAAAGAAATCACCATCTGTCAATCTGTTGTCCACGACATGTATTTACGAGCAAATTTGAGGCGGCTCTCCTTATGTAAGGCAGTTAAACGCGGTTTACTTCCCAATTTAATCCATTTAATGTTTGGTGAACTTCTCAAAATACGGGCAATGTGTCGAGTCGTCTCAGGAAGGTCCAATTTTTCATTTACCTCTTTGCATGACAGCCGATTTCGTTTAGCTTCATGTCGAATCTGACCAGTTTGACGTATGCTGAGATCTTGGCTCGGCATTTTTATTGGGGCTTTTATCCCATAATTTGGACCTTTTTTAAAAAAAATTGCGGATGACGCTTTCAGATTGCTTAATTTTTGTTGCAGTTTGTCGGTTGGAATATACTTGCTCCTTATACAACGATAACTGCTCCGCCTCAGTTAAAGTTAGATTACCATTAGGCATTGCTAAAAAACAGCCCTTAAAATGATTTTTTTAACAAAATACCAAATTGCTGTATGTTACTTAATTACCTATGAATATGTATGAAAAAATTAGAAATAAATTAAAACTTAAATAAATAATCACTCTTTACATACTGCGTTTAAACGAATGTCTCTGCAAATACTGACTACTAGAAGATTTTTTGTTTTATTTTGTATATTTCGCCATACTTACTGTTATTTTGTTTTTAGTGCAGGCAAGTTCCCGTTAGACAAACAATAAACTATAATAAAAAATAAATTGATCGAGAAAAAACAGCGAAGAAATAAATGGTTAAAGAGGGAAAAATTAGTGCGTTTATACGAATGTCTATAACTGTATAACCGTCAAACATATAACTCTCGATTATCTTTTATCGCTGACAAATACAAATTATAATGTTCTTCTCACAAAAACAAATTATTTTGTGTCAAAACATATAGTAAAGATTCAATAAAAAAAAAATCTACCCAAATCGAGATCTATCTACATTTCTAGCAAGAAACTTTTCATCCAGCACATGAGATGTGTGAGGTCTACATTTTTCTAGTGAGATCTCAACGTGCTGGATACGCCCAATATTTTCTCCAACACAACTTGTTTTCTAACATTTCAACATAACCTAACCATCACAAAGCCATCTCTTGGATTTTTTGAAACTAATATACCTACCGTCAAATTTATGCGTAAGAGCTTTGAACATCTACACCATCGTTTGAGTATGAGTAGCTGCGAGTAGATACAAGTACTTGTGAGTAGTTTGTTTTCTCCATTGGAACACAGCTAATGACTTGCAATATTGGTGTATTCACCATACCCGGTCCGAAAAAAATAGTACGATTCGCGGATTTGGTTTTTGTACGGCATATAAATATTGAATATTTTTGTTTGATGGTAGACAACACCCAAAAACAATTTTAATTATTATTTGTCATTCGATAATAATCTTTTGGCGCATGAACTTGTGAGTAGAAAAGAATAAAAAAACAAATTATAAAAATAAATATTTAATGAGTGGGACTTTGCAAAATGTCCATATTATATAAAGTATGTATTTAGTGATTATTGGTGATTTTTTTTTTTTTTTTGATAGAAAGTTGTGAAAAAGATGATAGTTTTTTTTATAAGTCGGAGAACATTAAAACCGATAATATACACGGAATACTGGTGATAAGTTGAACAATACCAAGGAAGTGTAGTGTTTTAGTGGCGACGTCCTCATACGCATACAGTTCGTTTGCCTTGGCTAAAAAAAAAAAAAACTAAAGTTCCTAACCAACTAAATAACGTATGTGGTTAATCGTCAAGGCATTATAGTTATTTTAACTTATGCGACATACAGCAAGTGAGTGCGATTTAGTACGGTCCAAAGCAAATCCAAGTGGCATTCAAGGACGTTTGACAATTTGCGTACAGTATAGACAAAATCGAATGAACGTATATATATTTTGTACAAAATTACAAAATATCTAATGAGATCGATGCATCGAGATAAAAAGGTAAAATTACTTGAATAATCAATTCGTGGAGCGGGCAGGTGTAGTGGGAACGTTAAGAATAACCACACAGAAAATAACATCTGTGTCTGGCGTGAGTTCATTGGCGGCGATCTTCGTTTTCTTCGGCATTCGATTTGATGGAGCAAGCGGTTGGCAAGTTCAAGGACGGGATCGTGTAAGCGGCATGCGACGGGGTTGAGAGGTCGGCGGTATTATTTTGAGAGACAGGTTTTCTTTTGAGTCTAAGTAAATAGAAAAAAAAAAAAAGTTTTTTTACCTTTTTTTTTATTCTTTATTATTTATATTATTTATTATTATTTTTTTTTTCTCTTCATCTACTTACAATTTTTTTTTCTTGCATTAATTTGATAGTATTCTTTACTTAAAATCTAATTTGATCTGGCTTGATTTGCCTAGCAATACTTTATTTAAATTGCTTAATCATTGTGTTTTTTTTTGTTTAGATAGCAACAATTCAGTTTTGGTTGCAGATGCCTTGCCCCGAATGCAAGAAAGCGCTTTCTTCGTTCGAAGAAACAGGTAACCATTGGTCTAAGTATTTTTGCGTTTTTTTCAATACAGTTAAGCTCAGTCATTTTACAGTTTAAGCAATTTAAAATGAGGCTTATTTCTTTTTTGCATATTTTGATTTTTCTATAAAATCTTTATTATTTTTATAATTATAATTGCAACTTTTATGATTTTTCTTTTTGAATTTCATTTCTATGTTTCTTTTTGATAATAAAGATTTTGTCATGTTGACGAAATACAAAATTTAAAATTAGAAATGATTAACGCAATGAAAGAGGAAGGATTTCGTCTCCGAAGGAAGTCAAATCTACCAAAATTATCAGAAACTGCTGCTGGTAAGACGATATCCATGGGTGATTTATGCACGATTAAAGTTCTGGGACTTCAAAGGAATCCTTTAATGGATGCGTTCACATTTAAAGTGAATTTGTTAGCTGAGTCGGTACCTACAAAGAGGAAGATCGAGTATTCGAAAATTGTTGATCCCCTTTCGGCGATTTTTATCGCCAGTCACGATTACATTAAAAATTATATTCCAACGATTGTGATTAGAAAAGCTTGATTGGGATGATCTCTTACCAGATGAAAGAGCGAAACGATGGGCTGAAATGAGAAGTGAGTTGAACGAGCTAGAAGAGATCAAAATACCAAGACGAGTTAAATATGATACCAAAGTAGAATTGCATGGGCTTAGCGATGCGAGTGAGAGAGCAAATGCAGCGGTAGATACCTAAGGGGCAAGTACATGCTAAGATCGTAGCTGCGAAAACTAAAGTAGCACCGTTAAAGCAGATCACGTTCCCAAGGCTTGAACTTTATGCGGCGGTTTTTCTGGTGAAGCTATTGAAAAACATAATGGCGGTTATAAATAAAGAAACCAACGTGTATGCCTGCTCAGGCTCACAGATCAGACTATCCAAAGTGTACCGTTGGCCAGTTAGAACTATCTACCGTCAGAACAAAACCATGCTGATTTTGCATCGAGAGGATTACAACCCACAGCCAAATTATGGTGAAAATGGCCAATCTGGCTACGACAATCAAAAGAGAAATGGCCATAATTAGCATGTAATTGAGCAGCGAATTTCTGAGATGTCGTCTTTCGAAGACAAATCACTCTGAAAACAAATCAGGTGTTATTTCAGTCCAAGAGCTCAGAGAAGCGACAAATGCATGCTTCAAATGCGTTTAAGGGCAAGAATTTAAACCTGAATTAAATCATCTTCGCAAATATGGCTGTGTTCCCAGAGGAAGTAAACTGTAATCATTGAGTCCATTCATAGATTCAGATGGCGTTGTTGGACGACTGGAGAAGGCGATTGTTGCATACAATCAAATGCATCAAGCGATTTTACCCAAATCTCATAAATTGGGTAAACTGATTATCTCTCACGTTCATGATCGAAATTTCCATTCTGGTCCTTCGTTGACGTCACATTTAGTCAAGCAACAGTATTGGATAATCCATAGTAGCTAGAAATATGGTGCGACATATATTACGAAATTGTGTAATGTGTACCCGAATGCGAGCTAAAACAAGCAGATCATAGAAAATTTACCACCCGAGCGAATCAACCCTTCCAGGCCATTTAGTATATGCGGCGTGGACTGTGCGGGGCCCTTCACTATATTTAGTAAACGAGGAAGAGTATGGTGACAAAGGCGGGGCGGGACGTCTGGAACTTGTAAGCGACTTAACCACAGCGATAAGAGGAGTTCCTGCTCATATATTTAGCGATAACGGGACCAATTTTGTGGGAGCCAGAAGAAAACTTGATGAGATGACAAAAATCATGGCGGCAAATGGCTTCAAGAATGCAATTCCCGAATATTTATCTAATGCGGGTATACAATGGCATAACGTTGTACCAGCTGCGCCTCATTTCTGCGGTGGTCAAATCCGTAAAGACTCGTCTGTTAATTGCGACAAGAAATGCACATCTTATTTGTTCTATTGTGCCAAATAGAGGCAATACTAAATTCCAAACCCCTATATCCAATAGGTGAAGACGAATCCAGTATCGAGCCCATTTTTTGATTGGTGCAACTCCATACTCTATCCCCGATGAAGAATTACTTGATAATCGCCTTTCAAGATGGCAAAACATTCAAAAACGACTACAAGGTTTTTGAAAAAGATATCAGCTAGAATATTTTTGCCATCTGCAGCAGCGACACAAAATGGAAAAGCCAAGAGAAAAATTTAAAAACCGGAGATGTCGTGTTAATAAAAGATCAAAACTTATCCCCATTCAAATGGTCTTTGGTCAGAATTGTAGAAGTTCATAGAGGTGACGATGCAAACTCCATATTAAAGCGACCCATTATAAAACTGTGTTCACTTTTAACAAACAAAGAAGATTAACGGTTTCCGTTAGGGCCTGAATTATATAAAGGCGAGATATCAATGATCATCGAAGCGAACAAATACGAGATATTTATTCGATTAGATTCCAGTCAAACAGGCGATTTTTTTTATATACGCAATCGCTATTAGCTGAAATAAACTAAATAATTTTATCGCGTTCGTTCATGGCCAATTTCCCCTGCATGCTAACGGCTAAGTAAACGCTATGAATATAAGCCACAACTCATCGATAAACTTATTCAATTTGTAAATATCTAAAATTTCAGGACAAATCACAATTATTTTAATGATAAAACTTTAAATTTGTATGACTTAGGCTGCAGACCCAATATCGGAAGGGTAGATCGTTTACTATGGTAAAAATCAGATTTAGAACAAATTTTTTGATCAGTTCTTCATAGAGATTTTGTAAAATAAATGAATTTACTGAAATATTTGCTTAAAATTGACTTTTACTCGACTGGTACGCTTAAGGCTGCGTTGGTGTATTTTATGTTTGGCAAATATTTGTAAAATGTGACAATTGTTGACATTTGTTTTTTCCTTTGATATTTTTTGAAAAAACCGCCTATTGAGCAAATGTGCGCCAATGTTGGACAAATGTAACCTTAATTTGAATTTGTCATTTGTTTTGCGGCTACACGATTTGTTATTTGGACAAATACGCCAATGTAGGTATGTATGTTCGCCAATGTTCGCGTAGCTGCGGCTTCAGTGGTTCAATTAAATTTATATTATTATTATTATGCATCCGTCAAATTGTTGTTTTTGACCATAATTATTAGATTTGGTAAAAGATGCCGCAGTTGTAATGAAAAAGTAGTATTTTTTTCATTGTTTACAGTATGTAAAATATAAGTCTATGCATTTTACATGTAAAAAAACCATGTAAATTATATTTCGTAATTTATGCGCCCAACTGTGCCCACGATTCTATCCCAGGCAACACTAATCAATATCAAGTACGTAGCAATATCACAACAAGGTAGTATTGTGAAACAATTTATTTTGTTCTATACACGTTGGACCGGCCAACGAAAGGGGATATAACGTAGCATAGAAAAATCCACAAGCATGCTGCAAAGAGCTACTAATATTGTCAGTACCTGGACGAAGAGATGGCGAATATAATTGAATGAAACAAAATATGTTCACCATCGGTAAGGTCCTCTGGATATCAATGAAACTGAACTCTCAGCAAATTCGGCTGAATACGGCAAAATATTTAGACATGACGCAAAACTAAAATGGAAAGAACATGTCAAAAAGAAAAACGAACAGTTTGCTTTTGTTAATAAATTGCTAATATACCGGCAAATTCTAAAACCTGTGTGCAAAATTCTTATAGTTCTGAAACTAATAATTATCCGGTTCTAAAGTAAATTTTTAAGGAGAATAAATCATCTCAGACTGGTCCTATGTAAAAATGAACTGTTTAGTGATATTGTGCGAAGGTATAACTGAAGATATTTATACATCGTGCTTTATTATTTCATTAGCGGTTTGAAGATATAAACTTTTCTTAATTCAAACCCAATTTATAAAATAATATTGGAAAATAATTTAGGATTCCTGCTACAAAATGTAAAATTATTGATATCATTACAATTAATCAGTTTTTATGTACCAGCTGCGTCTTACGTATATAACTTTATTTTTTATGTCGTTCCGCTAATTTAAATAACCCACCGCTAAACAACAACAACAAAAACAACACCAATAACAACAAGTACAATAAAGAAAGTTAACTTATTTGTTTTTCTTCATCATCGTCGTCTTTTTTATGTTGAGCGCGCGCGGGAAAAAAACGGAAATATTATGATAATAAAATCAATCACTCTCTACTTATCCCGAAATATAATTCTTCGTTGTCGTCTTTTTATATCGGTGTATACGTATGTGTGATTGTGTGCGGCAGGATGTTAAATTTACGGCACTTTTCTAAAATTTCATTGTGCTTTCTTCGGTTGTTCGGTATATGAGAGTATAAAGAATATTATTCATCGCAATATGTACTCAACCTCTTTTCCGCTTAATTTTATTTTCCGTCATTTTTGTTGTTGTTGTTGTTGGAAAATCTACACTATACAGTGTTTTTTAATCATGTTGAATTATAGAGATGAAGTTAGAAACAAAAAAAAACGTTTATGTGTATCATGGTACATATATAGAAAACAACTGCTCCCAGGATAACAATACATATATTCATCTCTATTTTTGTTGTTATTGTTGCCAGTTTTTCCGGGTTTTCAATTTTTTTTTCTGTGTGTGTGTGTGTGTTTTTTTTTTGAAAGGAATTAAAACTTCACAAATTAAAATGAAATATTAAGTGTTTGGTGGTGGTAAAATTTAATGACATCTCTATACACCCTATATGTGCTGTACAGTCTCTGTGTATCAGCCATATGGTACACTACTGCTCTGCACAGATAAAGATATAAAAATTTGATGGATTTTCATTAAAAACAATAAAGCCATAGTGGATTTTCTATGTGCGGGAGTGGATTAATGGTTTTAGAATATTAAATTATTTAAGTTTGATGTAATATTTTTGCTGGATTTAGAAAATAAATGGTTTGAATGATTAATCAGTTATGATAAATTTATCGTTTTTCCGTTTTTTTAAGGATTTTAATGGAGATTAAAAAGTTTTTTTTTAAGATACTCGTACTTCATTTATGTTTTATTTTGTTGGATTTGAAAAATTTGATTACAATGAATTTGCAGCAGTTAAAGATATCATCCATAATTTATTTGGTAAACCGTTACTTATAGATTAGACGTTAGATTTACCCAGTGAAAATGAAACGTAAAAACTGTTTTTCCTATGTTAGAATAGGCCTTTTCAGGTATCCTGGTGGTTTTTAAAAAAGTTTTTTATAAATATATTTTATTTTCTACTTCTCTTTCGTAGTCATCGAAATTTTTTAATGTGCATGCAAAATTTCAGCTATTGGACTATCGCAAGTGGCTGAAAAATTGATTACAAAATTTTACGATACAAACAGACACACAGAATGAGCTAATGTAAGCGTGGTAAAAAGATCTACAACTGAAATATAGGGCATTGCTAAAGATTTTAAGCGAAATTCGAAGACGTAATCTTTATAACACACAGAAAAATTTCATAATACTTATCGAAAATATTTATTTTTGAGTAAAACCTTCCAGTGTTGATATTAATGTAAAAAGCAACTAATGGTACCGTGACGTATATCGCCAGTTTCGTTAGAGTGTCTATCACCCGACCAACATACAGAAAAATTCTATGACTTTTTACGGAAATATCTCAATTTCAGTACATAATATGAAAACCGTTTCAAACTCAAAACGCGATTGCATGCAATTGGAAAAATACACAAGAAAGGAAAATGGGTTCCTCATAAACCAACCGAAGAAAACAAAAACCGAAGAGTTGATATCTGCATGAATTTGGTTTCTCGGTACAAAATAAAAAATTTTTAGCACAAAATCATTACGAGTGATAAAAAGAGGATTTTGTACGATAATCGTAAACGCAGAAAACGATGGGTTGATCCAGGCCAGCCATCCACATCAGTTGCAAAAATGGATATATTCATGCTAAGAAAGTGTTAGTGTGTGTATAAGATTGGAAAGGAATAATTTACTATGAGCTTCTGGAACCTGGTCAAACAGTTACAGATGAATGTTAAAAGGCCTAATTGATCATATTAAGTGATGCGTTGTAACGCGCTCATTCATATACATTAAAATTGCCCAGAAATTCGTCTCCATCGACTGGAAAGTTTTACGGCATGCGGCATATTCTCCAGACTTGGCTCCCTCTGATTACCACTTATTCATATCGATGTCATAATATTTCGATGTTATCAAGACCAACGGTTCACGAAAGTTGAAGATATGCAAAAATGGCTCGTTGACTAGTTTGCTATCGCGAACGCATTCATCATCTACCTGATAAATGGCAAAAGATCATAGGTAGTAATGGCGAATATTTCGATAATTATTTTTTGTAACAATTATATTTTCATTAAAGGTGAATTTGACTTCAAGTTACGTGACTGCTCATCTTCCTGGTTACTAGATACAAAATAATTGTTCAATAAAGTCGTTCTGGCTGTTTTTTAAATCTTAGTCTGTGATCCAAATGGTTAAAAAGTTAAATATTTTAACTGTGGTAAGAAATATTTAACTTACCTCATTTTTTAACCGATTTGCTGTTCCAAATGCAACTAGTTAAAAAGTTAAAATTTTGATCCGGATTGTTGTTTTCCATTTTGTTATGAACAAAACAAACGAATATATTGATTCAAATTTTTAACTGCACCGCGACCAGTTAAAATTTTTGTGGTGAATATAATGTCAAAAATTTAACTTTTTAATTTTTATGCTGTATTTTTTTCGTTTGGAACACAGACTTAGTATGCTGTTTTATAAATGTTTCCTTCCGACTACTATTACTTCAAACGACACTTTCTATCACTTGAAATTTGGACGTGGCAAATAAATAAAAAAAAATTTCAAACTAATGCAGCCAACTAAGATTTAAAAAATTTTCATTGGGAGTTTTGTACAAAATTATTTAGTAAATTTTGATTTTAAAATCTAGTAACCAGGAAGATCCATAGTCACGTCGCATGAAGTGATACGTCTAAGGGAATTGAGTATATAGTTTCTACTCTCGCGCCGAATACATAAAAACAAATATAAGGGTTGGGGAAAAGAATCCATTATTTTTACGATTATTTCGGAGCTTTATTTAACATGGCTATAAGTATTAGGGAAAGATACCCTGAGAACTGAGATAACCAATTCTTACAAGCCACTCTTGATGCCGTTTTTAAATCACCAAAAGTGCTTGCCTTGGAGAAAAAGAGGTGATAATCGCTGGGAGTTAGGTCCGGTAGATGCATAATAACTTCCCAACCTGGCTTCTGGAGCTTCTGGCGGATCATCATGGACGAGTGAAACTTGGCGTTATCATGGTGAAGCGTGAAACCTCTCATATTGGCTAATTATGGCCGCTTCTGGTCGATTGCTGCCTTCAATCGACACAGTTGCTGGCAATAGAAGACTGAATTGAGCGTTTGACCATTACACAGCAGTTCATAGAAGATGTTTCTTTCCACTCCCATCAAACAAACAGCAAACCCTTCCTGGACATCAATCCTTGCTTGGCCATCGTTTGGGCCGCTTTGCCGGCCTTCGAACATGATCGTTTCCTCTTGATATTGTCCTATGTGACCCACTTATCGTGGCTAGTTACCACCCGCTTTAGAAATGGATCAATTTGCTTCCGTTTGGCCTAGAATTCGCAGATTGAATCACGGTCCATCAAGTATTTTTGCGTCAAATCATGCGGCACCCAAACATCGAGGTTCCTTTTGCAAATGGTTTAAAACTGCTTTGTAGTCGACCTTCAGCTCCTCTGCTTCAATTATTTCCAGTATTTTATCGACGCTATTATCACAGCCACAGGAATATAGATACCAATCACAGTTTCAGCCGCCTGACTTGCATTCTCGCCATTATCGAAGCAAAATTGTAAAATATAGTAAATTTTCTTTTTGATTACCTCCATCCTTGACACGCTATAACTCACAACTGAATCCATTATTCAAAACCAAGACGGAAGAAAAATTATTAGATTGAGAATTAAATTTTAAAATTTTTAAACTGTCACAGAATTTATTTATACATTTAGTTTATATTAATTGATTTGATGCAATTCAAAATCGGAAAAATACGTATTGAAATTGTTTTATTTCATTAATTAAATATGAATTTGAACGTTTGCAGAGTTACAAAACCGGGTTTGTGTCTGTCACCATAATTATAAAATCGAGATTTAATTTGTTTGACATGCAATCGCAATTGGAAAAATTCGCGATAATTTTTGTGTCTGTCCACGGTATAAGGGCTTGACTAGTAGGCCGCGGGTTTCATATTTTTTTTCTTAGCTTTTGCTCAGCTCAAACGATTTTAATGAAAATTGCTGGAAAAAGGTTTTCGAGTTTCAGAAATCGATGGCGATGATCCCCCTCAACCGGGAAAGGGTTTGTCTTGTGGGCCCCGGGTCTATTTTTAATTTTTTGTCTTAGCTCAAACAATTTTAAAGAAAATTTCTGGAAGGAAGCTTTCGAGTACCAGGAATCAATGGCAATGTATCCCATATCGGAAAAATCGTTTAAGGCTTGCGTGGTGAGCCCTGGCTTTTTTTTAAATTTTTTTTTAGCTCAAACAATTTTATTGAAAATTGATTGAAGGAGGTTTTCTAGTACCAGGAACCGATAACGATGGATCGATCCTTTTTTCGGGGCAAATCATGTAAGAAATTTTCTGGCGAGCCCCGGGTTTATTCTAAATTTTTTTGTTCAGCTCAAACGATTTTAATGAAAATTGCTTGAAGGATGTTTTCGAGTACCAGAAATCGTTTGCGACGGATTCTGATTTCGACGGAGGAAACCATACATTGAACTTCTATTTATTCACTTCAACGCGATCAATAATTCGATTCCACAAATCTTATACCAGGACGGGTTTTGCATGTGGCCAATATTTAAAAAAACACTAAGTCTATTTAATCCACAGCCAAGGACCAATATTCACTATTCTATAGTATCTCTCTAGTATAATTAATACACTGAAAGCTAAAATCACCAAAATATTCTATGCGATTCGATTTTCCAACGCATTAACAAATGGGGGAAATCTCGTAGTTTTTTGATGAGACCAATTTTATTTCAAAGAGCACCTCTCATGTTGACATTTGATTTACGTATATGCAACTCGATTTCATTTCTGTGGCAATATACGTAACTGATTCTTTAGTTGTGCATACTACAATTTATTAATATTATTAAATGGAATGGGTACAAAGGGCCGAATGTCAAAGGACCGAATGTCAAAGGGCCAAATGTGTAGAAGGGCCGAATGTCGAAGCGCCGAATGGGTCGAAGGGCCGAATGTCGAAGGACCGAATGTGTCGAAGGGCCGAATGTGTCGAAGGCTACATATAACAAATTTTTACTTTTACAAATCAGTAGATACTCCTGATGATTACCTAACAAGTCGAAATCGATCGAAAAATTGGTTCAAAAAGTTTAAAAAATTAAACTTTTTGAACCAATTTTTTAATTAAAATACATCGCCGAAATCGGGTAAGATGAAAATTTAAAAAAAAAAAATCTTTATAGGATTGTATACTATTTCGGAAAAATCACCACAATTTTCCTGAAAAATTTTCAGTTTTTGAAAAAATATTTTTTTGATTTTTTTCATCCAAAAATTAAAAATCTGCCATTTTTATTTATCAAATCTTAATTTTAATGATAAAAATTCGAATTACACTGTCATGAAACGTGTAACAAATTACATTTTTGCGTTATTTTAATAAAACTTTTTGATTTTCCGGAAAAATTTCCCTTTTTTTATTTTTTTTTTTTAGTTTTATTTATTTTTATTAATAATAATTGCTTCGTCAACCTTGTAGACACAGATCAAAGAGTTTTTATCGCTCTTATCGCTTCTTCTGATAGTGCCATACATGTTAAAAGAAATCAACTCTTGTAAATATAAAACTTTCTTTTAATGTAATTTTAATTCGTTGTACACCTTAGAGGATGGGGGCCCCCAAACCCCCGCTTTACCAGAAATTATAGAATTAATCAAGTGGCAAATTTTATTTATAATTTTAACTAAGTAAAAAAATAATAAAATTTTTCTAGAATAATTGCAAAATTTTTCCGGAAAAAATACTTGTACTGTCGAAAAACTGTTAAAATACAATGTTAATATCAAAATTAAAAAAAAAAAAATACACATTTGTACTATTTTGAATAAAATAATAAGCAATTTATCACCAAAAAAATGAAAAGGTCAAAACTTTCCCATAAAATGTGATAATTTTCTCGAAATTTTTGGCTTGCACTTCTTAAAAACGATAGATGCACAATCCTACAAAGAAAATTTTTAAAAAAAATTTCATCTCTCCCAAATTTTTTATCAAAAACGCCATTACATACTATGATTTTCCACCCACACATTTGTGTGGTTTGGACTTAAATAGTGTCAATTTTTTTTTTGTTTGAAAAAGGGATATGTAAAAAAAATAATAAAATACAATACTTAAATTAAATAAAAAAATAAAAAAATATATTTCTAAAAACAAAAAAAAAATCGGCCCTTCGACATTCGGCTCTTCGACACATTCGGCCCTTCGACAGATTCGGCCCTTCGACATTCGGCCCTTCGACATTCGGCGGTTCGACACATTCGACAGTTTGAAATTCGGCCCTTCGACATTCGGCCCATTGATATCATACCTATTAAATTACATAAAATATTTTGTCTTACTTATGTAAATATTTTTAAATTGTAATTTTAGCTTTTTTATTTCAATCAAAATTAACTCCAGAACAGCCGTGGTTTCCATTTAAAACTAAATGTTCTCTGTAATCACCTTCTTGAAACCACAAATTAAATTTGTCATTACAGCGAACATTTAGTTAATCAAAATTAAGTTTTGATAATAGTTTTCAATTAAAAGAAATGGGTCTGTTATCAGGTTTCCATTGTTAACATTACTTTTACCGACTGTTTATTTTTGTTAATTTTTCATTTTGTTAAAATCATCACACCCGTGTTTGCATTGATTCTAAATAAATAATAATTTCCATACTTAAAAATGACGTTAAATACAAAAATAATATTCGCTCCTTCAAAATTTTGCGAATTGTAGCCACGCAGCCGATACACCTATAGCACTCCTATATATGAACAAAAATTAAATTTAAGTTTGGCACGTACTTTTAGTATTCATTTGTTTGATTAAGGCCATGTGGATTAAAGCCAGATGGCCACACCCATGCCTTACTTAAAAAAAAAAAAATTAGAAAAAAACGTTTCGTGGCAACTTTGCGAAATTACGCCTAGATTCAGGTATATCGAAACAACTTGTATTTGAAATAAAAATGAAATCACTGAAATCACTCTCTGTGGTTCAATTTTGTTCACCTTATGTTGAATTTTTCCCCACTCAATAATTAGTTTTGCCTACTTCCATAGTGCTATGCACGGAATATTAACATTTCTACTTGTACTTTTGAGTGAAATTATGAAAAGTTCGTAAAACGAATAAACACATAAATTTTGCCCACCCAATTAGTAGTTTTGTCAACTTCCATGAATTTATGTCTGGAATATTAAAATTTCTAATTAAACTATTAAATTCAATTATTATAAGAATGTTTGTAAACCATTATTATATTTTACGATAAATAAACTCGTTTCGATTAGAATAGTTGTTCATTTAATAAAAAATATTTTTCACCTAATAATTAAGTTTACCGACTCTCATAAATCTTTATACGGAATATTAAAGATTTTTTATAAACTTTTGAGCTACATTATACGAAAATTTTGAGTCGAAAAATTCTGGTGCCGCGTTTGGTATTAATATCTTTGATGCTAGAAAACTGTCTGTTGAAGACGCGTAACGACGTCATTTTATCGTTTGATTTCCACGCGCTTTTAAGAGTTCTCTTACGTGAGAAGTAGGTGTTGGCTACCACCAGACTATTTAGGAGAGCTAGATCGTAGTGCACATCCTGTTGTTATTTGATACAAGGTGTAGGGAGTCTAGGTCGATGGTACCATGGTGAACACTGCCAGCAAAGCCGATTTGTGCGTCGAACCCATGTTTGTATAAACCAATTTCGAATTGCTCGTGGAAAGTCTCTGTACTGTCACAAATGAGATATTGAAGTGAAGTTTGTGTAATCTGATTATATACAGATCCGGTTGTGTATGATACCAATCAAACAGATACCAATCAAATGGCTTTCACAGATAAGTCTATTGCATCTGGAGCAAGTTGTGTTTGTCTTACGATCTTGAGTCGGTTGACAGAGTTGGCATCTACCGCGTTAATTCAATTTGGATTTTTTTGGCGAAGGCTCGAACGATGGATTTTGCGCAAATTTGTTACAACTAAATTTGAGGTTTGTACTAAATTATTGGATTTTACTCCGTCTATCTATATGTGGTTGCATAAGAGCTAAAGTCAAGGTTTTTAAAAATAATTTCCGTTTTTTAAATTGTACTGGAGGATTCTCGGTGGATAATAGAACTATACGGCTATTTATACTTGCCAAATTTAATAAGCTGAAGAAAACTACCATTGGCCATCGGTTTGCAGTTCTTGCAACGTCTTATGTTCCGCAGTATCGTCGCCGCCCTTCGTGCTATATTGAAATTGATATTTCGCCTGTTCTGTACATTGTAGATAGTAAGATCATACATTTTTTTTGGGACGCATGACAATATAGAGGCTTTCTTCTGGTAACCAAAAATTGTAGATTTAATCGCACGATTTTTTGTAATGGTAAACGACTGTGAGAACCCTCAGCTCTAGCGCCAAAGGGTACTTTGTAAACCAACTATCTACTGTGACATTACGTCTAACGTTTTGCAAATGTCTGATTAAACGTAATACGATTTGGTCAGGCTTATTACTCAAATTGTATCGTCCTGGCGGTTGCTGTCCACAGTGAACTCCAAGTTTAGATGTGTAAAATAACACGGAATCAACAACAGAGAACATTTTTATTCCATATTTCGTTGGCTTACTGTGTGTATATTGCCTAAATGAGCATCTTCCACGAAAACTTTCTAATTTCTCGTCTACTGCAATAAAACAACCCACACTATAATTTTGCTGGCAATTTTCGTTGAATTTTTCGAAGATTTCACGAATTGGGGCGAGTTTATCAACCAAACGACGTACCATGCGAGTTTCGATGTTGTCAAATCGAATGCACCGCATGAGAAATTAAAAGCGACTGTAGCTCATGGTTGCAGCAAACAGTTCCAAACCTGTGCCGTCGGTAGCCCACAACTCTCGTACATGTACATGCGATGATTTATGCAACCCCGTTAGATACAACAATCCAAATAAAGCATTAATTTCTGTATAATCGGTGGATGCAGCATGTTTCACGTCCTTATATTTTGTTTGCTGTTTTTTTATAAATAGATTCGTGTGTTCCACAATATCATTGATGAAAGTAAAGAATAATTGGAAACTTTCTAAGGGTGTTTTAACAGATTTCGAAAAATCTCTAAGGTTTGATGACGAACGGAAAATGTTTTCGGTAACTGCCCGCGTAGATTTATATGCGTATTTTCTTCATATTGAGCCATCTTTATTCATATATTCGTCGTTATTTGGATCAAGTTCCTGCTCTGTTTCGGAATCATGATTGCTAAATAGCTCTAAGTCTTCTGTTTCAGTAAGAACCTTCCTCCTCGCGGTCTAACTCGGCTAAATAAATTCTTATTAATTATTTACTAACGTGGATCAAAATGACCCAAATTTACCTTAAATTTTTGAACACTGTTACTAACGTGGGTCAAAATGACCCAGACACTTTTTAAAATAGCTACCCACCTCCTTCGAATTGCAAAACGACACTAAAAATTATTTTCATGTGACAGGTGAAGATTGAGGTTAGATATCAAGTAACATGAAATTAATTGCAATTCGTTTTCTATGTTTTTTTTTAAATTTTCATCGCAATGGGTCAATTTGACCCAGACTTTAGTAACCGAGGGTTAAATAAAAATGCTATCGAAAGATGTCTGCTTGATATTAAATTTCAATCAGAATGCTACTTTAAGACTCCTAATATATTAAATCTGACATTTTAACGTATTCAAGCTATTATGTCTACATCAGCAATTGATCATTTTATAAAAGGGAAACTTTGGCAACCCTAATTAGAATTATTTGGTTACGATAAACCTGTATTTCCACTATTCATTTATTTTGACGAGTTTCAAGTAAATGATGTAGTTGGACCGCATAACCAAACAATTTGTGGAATATACATAATATACTAGTTGGGGGTTTTATTAATTCCAAAGACCTAAAATATTATCCAAATACGCTTGCGCCAAATAAATTTATAAATGTTCTCGAAGACCTATTCATAAATGGGTTTGAAGTAGTGTATAACAATACCAGAACATAACATTATCAGAATACATTTTTGCATTAGACAAGTTTTAGGGGATAATTCGGAACTAAACTTTATGTTGGGTTATTTTACCAGTTTTAATTCACATAAATACTATCGGATTTGTACGAGAACTAAAACTGAGTGCCAAAATGATTTCCTAGAAATTCTAGAATCCCTAAGAAACAGTGGAAAATCTGAAACTGAGTTAGAATCAGAAGAAAAATCCATTCGGGAAAATTCTACCTTTAGTAACTTGTTAAATTTTCATGTGACGGATAATTTAGCTTGTGATATACTGCACGACATATTTTTGGGAGTGGCAAAGTATAATATGGCATTAAGTTTAAACCGATTGAAAAATACATAAAAAGCAAAATGCTATAAAAATGCATGCAGCTGAAATGAAAACTTTTTTACATCTCAATTTATTAATGATCGGTGATTTAATTGAAGACTCTAATGCAGTTTATAATTTTTTAATTCCTTTTGTTAAAATTACTGATATCGTCTTAGTTCCGAGCTTTGACAACCATACACTGATAATTCTTAAAGATTTGACATTTCAACATAATAAATTCATTGATGATCATTTCCAGAAAAGGTTAAAACCAAAATACTGGTTTTGTTCACTATCCCGCCGTTATTGAAAATTTGGGCCCTCTAAAATATCTGTGGTGCTTCAGATTCGAAGGAAAACATCAATTGTTTAAGCAATACGCTCTTATCATCAATTCAAGAATTAACATTCCTTACACGTTATCTATTAAAGGGTCAATTTTCCTCCTGTTTGGTAGAGAACAGTTTTTTCTCGTAAAATGTAGACAACTGACGGATTGTTATTATAAAAATCTCTAAAGAAATTTTAAGGTTGTTAAAAAATTGATAGTGTAAATTATAAAGGAATGTGTTTGACGCGTCTGTCAAAATTCAGAACACAAATATAGTTTTAAAAATTATATTTTTATTTTATGTTTGGTATTTTGAAGTAGAAAATCATATTTATTTAGTTGGTCAAGAAATGATTAGTTGTTTTATTAGTAAATATCAATCATATACAATTTCAAATGAATCAGATTGAATTAACGATATTACAAATCCAGGAAAACAATTAACTATAAATAATAAGGACAAATTCATTAGATTTAAATTTAACCCTTTCGAACGCTATTTAAAAATAATGGGGTCGATTCTGGGATCTAAAATTTTATGTTATGTTATTTTTATTTTTTCAATACAAATTCCAATAGGAAGCGGGGAAATAAAATAACATAACAGCAATTTTATGCCGCGAGAATCGGGCCTAATATAGCAACAAATATTTTTGTTTTTTTTTTGGAATACTTGATTAATTTTGAATCATTCTTAAAGAAGACTAAAACAATAGAGAGTGCATAAAGAAAAATGATTTTGCACAAGTCATTTCTGAAGCAAAAAAAATATATTAAGCCTGCTATGTGCGTCCCAAGTTAATTGTACAAGGCGTTGGAACGGGTTAATAAACCAATGGCTTGAATTTTGTTATTAATTGTATTGAATCATAATGTTAAAATAAAATATATTTTGTACACTAAAAAATTAAAATTAGTTTTCATTAAAATTTCGAAATAATTAAAGGCAGCGAACTATTACCAGTTGTTCCGGGGTAGAGATCAACAAATTCAAACCTTTGAACCAAGAATTTAAATTATCTAAATTTAATGATGTAAGTATTTGGTACAACAAATTTAGTTCTTTCATAATCGAGAAGTTAATTGTTAAATCTTACAATATTCGTATTTGAAAGAACTACCGCGAATCTTCGACAACACGATTTTTTAAAACTGGAGCATCATGGAACTAATAATAGAGAACATGAACATATTAATGAAATGTCACAAATGTTTAATGACGTACAAGCATCATTTGATTTAGCGAAAAGTAAACTGAAGAAACACTTTTTATATTTTTAATTTTCAATTTTATTTTATTTGCCTTTATTGTTGTTTTTATTATTAATTAAAATATTAATTTAACTTACTACTTTTGTACTTTTAATTATTTTTTTTATTTAAAGAAATCTATCTTATGTTGAATGGTTTAGACAACCTATTAGTGGGGTTGTTTTCTCCATAGTTTGTAGAATGGTGTTCTAGTGCTAAAAACTCGTAATTCCGAAATGTTCTGCAAGGTACATGAATTGATATGTTTTCCAAAATGTAAGCTGAATCAATGTGACCAAGCAAAACGTTACCAATAAAAGACGCACCTGAGAGAAGTCGTCTATTTTCAAGCGTGCATATTTTGTAATCCGTGCATCTTGTTGAGTACGGAGGGAACCAAGCACATTTTCATGGAATGGTAAATTTTGGTCATAATCTCAGTTACTTTTCTTTAACAAAAAAATCAGAAACTTCTTTCGAATGCTTTCAATTCTTCTTTCACCTGTCCATCTTTTAACAAATCCAAACATAGCATTCGATTTCGCAATACAATTTTCTATAAGGCCTGGCATTTTCGACAAATGTAACACAATCTCATTATTGCAATCATATATGTACTCGTTTTTTCAATAAATAAATATCCGGCATAGTCGGTGATACAAGACAATTCAAAATTTTAACCGATCGAGTATTCGAGAATTACGACAAAACGATATATTCCCACTGGTTTACAAACCCTAGAACGCTTAAATTTATAATCGCAATTACCAATTGATAGTTATGTTCAAATAACTCGACTAATTTACGCTCGTCTAACACCCAGTGAACATCACCGTTTTATGTCTTAAATTTTATATTCTGGTTTGCTTTTGCACCTCCACTTTCATGATACAACAATACGCAACAATAAAGATGAGATGATTATGATGATGATGGCATCAAAAACCACCCAATTACAAATAAAACAGTAAACTGCGGTTTTACACCGTAACTGAGCGATAAGATATAAACACACACACACACTCACATTCCGCAAGGAAAACTCAACCATTCAAAATGAAAATTTCTGTGTGTTATATGGTAAAAATTTGTCAAATCAATTTTCGATTGATTCGCAATTTAAATGGTAATCAAATCAAAATAAAAATTGAACAGCAATACACAAAGAAGCAACAGCGAGAGAAGAAAAATAAAAGCTTTTTTTTTAGTATTCCTTCGAAAGCTTAAGGGGGTTAGTGAATATTTTTGTTGTTGTTGCTGGATTTTCCACACTTCATCTTTTTATTTTTATTCCTTTTAGCGTCATGATTGAATAATTTTCTTTTTTTTCCCAAGTATATTCCATTCTTTTATGCTCACTTTACGTTTTTTAGTGAGTGTGTATCTGTAAGTCTGTATCTATTACGCTGACATACATACACCCACACAAATTTCCAACAGGTACAGTTGAATGATAAATTAGTTTGATACTAAAATATTTATGATTAATCAACAGTTTGTTAGTTTTCTTTTATATGCTACCTAGTCTCCTGTTGTACACCACCAATTCCTGTGCGATATCATGGTAAACGACACACATTTCGTGGGAGGAAAGCGGGTTTGTTTTGCGTTTGGTTGGGTTATGAATTGATATATTCGTTGATATAAGTAAAACGTTTGTCTCGTTGTCGTAATTCTTAAGTGGTTTTATTATCATTATGAATATATTATAGTTGGGTGATAAAGGTTGGCATAAGTCAATTTGGTCCGGGTTAACTGACAATACAATTCTATTTAGTTTGGATGGTTATTCATTTTGTCAGTCATTCAATTTTTGTACAGAATTTCTAATCAATTTTCTTGTTGAGTATAGTTGGATTGAGTTATGCCATGCTTCGAAATCATAATACGATTATGTGTAAGGAAAGTTAAATCATAATGAGATCTATAAACAAATCGCGATAATTAAATGTAAGCGGAATTTTCATCATAAAAAAATGTCTAGACGGTTGCAAAGTATATTAGACTGCATGTTATAACAAAATTGGATTAAATTTTACTTACTTTGAGTTTTACGATTATGGCGGCAAATAAAATTAGAAACCAAGGATACTCATTAAACTTATGTGTTAATACCGATTTGAGTATTAATCGATGCTAAAAGTGAAATTATTTAAATCGAAATTATGTTAGGGTAAACGGATTTGAGACTCTACCGAGAAACTACATTAACTCCTGACATATCGAGATTTTTTGGGCGTAGAGATGTAGCAATTCCCTCACTATAATATTAAAATCTTTGTGACCAGACCAAAATTTACCAAAAATATTACAGAAAATTTGTTCATGGACCATAAAAGTGAGAGCCGCTTTGGTCAATTGTGTGTATAAATGTTGTTTCATTTCGTGTTGTTTTCAATTTTTGTGTCGCGAGTTACGAAGCATTATAATAATTTAGGCGAACTATACCTTTAATGTTCATTATACTTATCGTAATTGACAATGATGTCCATAAATGAATCCCAGGCCAAATGTGTTTGAATTACAGTGATTTTTCTACTAATTATTGATAAAAATCCGAAATTTTGACGGAGTTTTGTTCGTGAGATATCCGACGATTTACCGCGATTTACGTTAATACAAAATTAACATATGCATAGTAATAGCTCTTTTAAACAGAATTGTGGTAAAACTTTCTTGATCAATAAACCAACAGTAGCTTTATGTTTTCTATTCGCTCCATTTGTCTTCTTCCGTTAAGCTGCAAAAACTCATATCTTGTGTATTATGGGTAGTTTTATTTAATTTGAGATTGGGCTGGTACATTTGTAGGAAGTGTATTCCCTATCTTACAAAAAATACGATTTTTAAAGAGTTTCACTCCACTGGGGAAGTTTCCTCGAGATTGAACTACTCCAATATATTGTAATTATTTTGCAAAATGCTCTATAGTATCACCCCAATACGATAAAATAAATACAAGCAGAAATGCGAAAAGCGTGATGTAACGAAACTTATAGTTTTTAAAGGGTTGCGCCTCTAAGGGTAGTTTTCTGCCAAAAGATTGACAATTAATCTTAAAAAATACCAGTATCACCCCAAGCGCGACACAATCATTATCAACAGAAATAAATGTGGTGTAGGTTTGTCAATGAGAGTCCGCACATACGAATTGAAGCTTAATGGGAACTGTATACAATTTTCTAACTGTGCAACAAAAATGTAATTAATTTGTACCATTTTCATTGGAGTACGCTACAAATGCTGGTGCAACATTAGGGTCATTATAGGTTATCTGTGCATGTTGTTAAAGGATGGCTACTGCCATCCTGCAGATTTCACTAAACATCGTAGAGGCCTCACACGGTGATTTTTGCCGGCTACATTCTCAGCTAGAAGTGCGAAGGGTCGTGGGGTATGAGGCTTACGATGTTCCTGGCTTACACCATGAACACAGAAATTTGAAGAAAAAAGAAACAACGCAAATAATAAATAATACCGAATGTTTCGCCGAAATTTGACGGCCGGAACTTGAGGGACGAACAAAACAAAAAATAATAATGATAACGGAAAGAGATGCTTTGGTGCGCGCATCCGTCCAATCCAAACGACGCAAAGCGCTGGTTTTGATTTCAGATGCGGGCGCCAAGGGACCACCAACACTACGCCGACACGGAGAGAGAAGTCCTCGCTCATCATACCGATACCGAAGAAATTTAGCAATTCATTTTACGAAATAAACAAAATCACAACAGCAAAGGAATATGATTGAAAAATAGAGAAGCGAGATCAATGTGTACACCGAGCATGCGCACAACCAGCATACGTCGGTGCGAGATTACAAAGAAAATTTAAATTATAAAGAATTTAAAAATATAAAGATTTAATAAAAAAATTAAATCTACCTTAATATCACAAAATTTACGGTTGCGGCCTTTATAAGATGGCCGACATGCCGCCGGAGCCAAGCCCGGACCGTTGGGTGTCGTCTCGCCTAAGCCGCAATTTCCGATGGGTGACTGTTGGGCACTTCGTTGGGCTTTGTATGCCTTCGTTGGGCTTTCTATGCCTTTAACCGCAAAAAATTTGTTGGGCGTCCGTTCGCCGTAAACCAAAGTTTGCCTCGATAGGCCGTCTAACAGGCCGGGCGTTTATCTCGCCAAAATTCATAAATATTGGGCGTTGTTTCTCAAACCCGAAGATTTGGCCTTGATAGACCGCCAAAATTTTGGGCGTTGTCCCGCATATCGTTGGCCTCAACTGGCTACTTGTCTTAATGTGGTTGGGCGTTGTCTCGCAAATCCCGTTTGTACAATAAATTCGACCTTGATAAACCACCACCACAACCGTTGGGCGTTGAACCGCAAAACCATAATATGAACGGCCTCAACTGGCCATCCGCAATACTAGATAATTCGATGCTCGTGAAATTATTTGCAACTGTTATATAATGTGCACGTGCCTCGGTCAGCCGCTCTATGATAAGCAAAATATGTGGCACCGTCGTACAAAACCAGGCCCCGTAATTGTTGTGACCCGCCCTTGGTTAACGGTTACTGCCTCACTGCCATTATTAAATAGTGTCCGGGCAACCATTTTTTCACTCCGATCACTTTTTGTATAATTTAATTTAAAACTAAACGAGAAAATTCATAGATTCAATTTGCATCGATTTTATACTACATTTTATGGTTTCGATATGAAAATACTCATACAAACTTTATTATTTTTAATAATTTACATTTTTTTTTATTGAATTCAACTTGGCATTTACTACCATACTACTGTATTATGCAACCATACACAGTTTATTCACTTTAATATAAAAATACTATTCACAAATCGTCTACTATATTATACATATGTATTATAAAAATTAATTAGCAATTTTAGTGATTTATCTCAATACTAGAGCATTAAATCTATTCGACTTCACTCTATATACTTTTTTTTCAACAAAAGCTTTTCAAGCTCAAAAATAAACCTTTTTATATAAAACTGTACTGAAGACTAAACAAAAATCAAGACTCGAATGTCAAGCTTTGTTCACAAGTCGGATGGAAATCCGAGATTTAAAATTCCACCATTTTAACCAATCAAATCTTACAAATTATACAAAATACACGCCCCCTTTCATCCCAAAAAGTAGAAAAATTGCAACTTTTGAGCAAAAATCCTGCAGACGACCAACTTAACAAATCAAAACTAATTATTCAGCTACATTTTGTAGATCATTATAGTTTTTTTGCTCATTTTTTTGTGTGTTGTAATGAGTACTTCTTAATGACATTTGGTTTTTTTTGTATTGTAAAACAGTTCTGTGTACGTTCAGACTTAATTACCTATCTAAGCTGAGTTACGGAAAACAACAAAACTCGACTATTGTTTGTCTTGAAAAAGTCATTTTTTATAACTTAATTACAGATTTCAAAAATATCCGAATATAAAATATTTAAAAGAAAAACAAATTCAAAACTAAAACAAAATGACGCGAAATTTATAACGAAAAATTTATGAAAAGAAAAATGAATTAAAACCTGAGAAACTATAATGACACGAAATTTAGGCAAAATCAATGAAAAGCAAAAAGAATTTATTAAAACTGAAATACTAATATGATAAACGAAACGAGTTTTTATTTAAAATGCCAGAAAAATTTATAAAACACAAAAATACGAAGAAAACGATATTCACTGTAATTAAGCCAAGCGTAATTAAAAATAAATTTGTATTTTGACAGCTATGTCACAAAAAATAGACCAAATATATAGAGCAAAAAACATAACAAAAATTAAAAAAATCTCGGATGTGGGATTTTGGGATTTCCATCCGTCTTGTGAACACAGCTTCAAACCAAAAAAAACTTCTCGCAGCACATAACGCCAAAACACTCTAGAAAAATTTTTTTCCCTCTCTGTTTTTCGTTTGCATCAATTTGCATTGATGCAAACGAGAAGCATATAAGAAAAATATTCTTCTAGAGCGTTTTGCTTCGCACACACCCGATGCACATTGGTCTCGACCTCCATCAATTATTCGTCGAACAATACAAACAAAAGGGATTTTAGAGTTTTAGACATACAACCAGTTACCATGAAATAATATAAACGCACCAAACAATCGATTACAATGAAATAATATAAAGGGTGTGGAGCATTGTTACGTCCGTACAATCGTAACAATGTTTTAATTGGCAAAATGTGTCTGTCACGCCAGCCGAAACCATATCTGCCGGAGCCATATAAGCCGTAAGCAAACCAGCTATGGTACAAGTAGCACGATGCATTGCGGATCATTGTGCATTATATACTGTACATAACTTTTCAGCTGCAACCTTATAATTCCAGCCGAAACCACACCCTCTACAGCCAAACTAACTATGGAACAAGTAGCACGATGCATTATGCATCATTGTGCACTAGATGATTTTGCAGCCGAACCATAAATGCCATTCAGAACCATGAAACCCAGCCGAAACAAAATGTTTACAAAAATGATTTTGGCTCTTGCACAATGGTCGCAGTGCAATTTGGATGATAGTGGAACATATTAGGTTTTCTGAGTGATCAAAACGTTATGCAGTATAATGCCAACCCAACCAGAACCAGCAAGGTCGGCCGGAACCATATGAAGTCGTTGTAAACAATAGGCAACAAAACGACAACGTGTGTAACGAAATCACGGTTTTCAAAATTCCGGTTTTCAAAATCCCGGTTTTCAAAAGGTTTGTAAAATCCTGTTTTTCAAAATCTAAATTTTTAGGAAATCCCGGGTTGATTTTTAAAATTTGACATGTGGGAAAATGGCAATCTTGAATGATTTTTTGGCAAAATTCAAAAAAGAGTTTGCGATAAAGTTCTAGAAAATGGCTAATAGGAATGGATTTTGGCCATGTCTTAACAGATTTGGTTGAAATTCGATACGTGCGATGGAAATGGGATTATAAAATGATTTTTCGATAAAGCGGTTAATAGAGATGGAACTAGACTATTTGTAAACCAATTTGTTGAAATTCAACACTGGCGATGAAAAGGGATTTCTAATACGATTTTTTGATAAAGTACTGAAATATGACCATCGCTATAGAATTAGGCCATTTCTAACGATTTAGTTGAAATTCGACATGTAGGTCCTAAATGGGATTCAAAAATGCGTTTTTGATAAAGTTCTGGA
Source organism: Nephrotoma flavescens (assembly GCA_932526605.1). Lineage (NCBI taxonomy): Eukaryota > Metazoa > Arthropoda > Insecta > Diptera > Tipulidae > Nephrotoma > Nephrotoma flavescens. Next base: position 191,545,808 of record OW052221.1, read on the forward strand.
ATAAAACGGATAGGGATAAAACCTGGCCATTTCTTAACCGATTATATCAAAAATCGACATGTGGGATTTTAAAATGATGTTTGATAATGCTCTGAAATATTGTCCTTAGGGTTAGAACTAGGCTATTTCTTGATCGATTATGTTGAAATTCGTCACGTGCGATGGAAATGTGGTTCTTAAATGATTTATTGATAAAGCCCTGCGTATCTGGACTTAGTCAAAAAATAATTTTAGAATCTTATTTCTATCACACATGTCGAATTTTATCATATACAGACAAGAAATGGAAAAGTTCCATTTTTGTCGACCATATCTAGAACTGTGTCAAAAATTCAGATTTGAATTCAAATCATTCACTTAGAATAAAAATAGTAAAACTGCTCCTCTATTCCCGACATGTTTTTGAACCCCGCTCTCCAGGAATTATTTTCTAAAAACCTTTGGAAGTCTAAACGGAGGGAGAGGAGCAATCCGAATTCCCGCGTGCCCGCGAGAGTCATTGAAGCGTCTACAATTCGGTATGATATCAAAGGGCCGAATGTCTCGAAGGGCCGTAATGGTTTTTTTTATCAAATATTAATGAATTTCCTTAACATATAAATCCATTCTATACTCCCGCTGCTATTGATTTTTAAATTCCTATAAACAAAAGTTTTTTTTAATTAGATAAAGAAGCTACGGACGCGCCGCGTCCCGAGATGTATATATACCGATCCTTTTTTTTACTGTCTTTGGGTTTTACGGTTTTTTGTTTGAAAGAAATTGGAATTGCAATTTTAATTTTCGAAAACCATCAAAAACTAGGAATTCGATTAATTCTAGAGCAGGAGGTTATACATGGCACTGTTGTTGTAATTTGATAAAAAAATGGGAGTTCAGTTTCTTCCGACTCCGTCTCCGATAAAATAGCACCGACTCCCGCCTCTGATTTCGCAGCCTTGCTTTTTCCTAGTAATTTTTTGGGCTACATGGGAATCTTTTGGGAAAGATATCTTATTTTATGTTAAAATATTATTAGTCTGGCAGGCCCGAATTAATAAAAAATATTTTTTCCAAAATCAGGACTTTAGAACTATAAGAAAAGAAAGCTGGGATTTTGAAAACCGGAATTTTGAAACCGGGATTTTGAAAACCGGAATTTCTTAGTACACTCACAAAAACCATGGGGACACGTTGAACGGAATTTTTAAAATGGCTTTTGCTTCCCAAAAAAAACCGAAGAAATAATGACAATAACTTACCTTGGCAGTGCGAAATCGTGCCACTTGTGCCATGGTGTTGTGTGGATGGTATGGTTTGGCTCTTATATGGTTCTGGCTGGCTATATCACGTTTTGGTGATAGTGCACAATGATGTACAATTCATCGTGATATACTTGTGCCATCGTTGGTTTCGCCGTAATTTGGTGCTGGCCGGCTTTATTCGGTTTCGGCTGGAATCGTAAGGTTCTACCGAAAAATCATGTAATTCTGGATTTATAAAGATAAAAAATTATATCCCGTTTTCAACCAAAAAAAAGGCTCAATTAAAGTCCAAACCACACAAATGTGTGAGTAAAAAATCATAGTATGTAACAGCGTTTTTGATTAAAAATTTGGCTTGTTTTTAAGTACAACCAACACAAATTGTGTGTACAGATATAGTGTTTTTTTTGGACGAAAATAAGTTTGAAAAACATGCACAAATCTGTAAGTTGGTTGAAAACACATAAAAAATAAATTTTTGACATGCTACTTTTGCCGTACCCACACAATTGTGTTAGCGGGCAGCAAAAGGGATATAGTGCACAATGATGCGCAATGCATCGTGCTAATTGTGAAATAGTTGATTTGGCTGTGATATGGTTCTGGCTAACTTCATCACTTTTTGGGTGGAATTGCAAGGTTCCGACTGAAAAAGCACATAGCGCACAAAATAATGCAAAATTCATTGTGCTACTTGTGCCGTAGTTAGTTTGGCTGTAGTGGGTATGCTTCCGGATGGAATTATAAGGTTTCTACCGAAAAAATCATAATATTGCTGGATTTATAAGGTTCCGGCTTAAAAATTATATAGTTGGACAGTGACGTCCTACACACTAAAAAATTTTGGGATATTCTATAAATTTATCAGATAATTCAGATAATTTTTATTTATATGAAATACTATATAAAAATTATAAATATTGAACCTATATAATTCGTTTATATAATTCTGTAATATATTTTATACAAATTCATAGTATAAATACAATTTCTATACTTCCATTTGTATATTTTTTATAACCTACAGTATAAAACTTCACTCTGTATACCTTGATTGGTATGAAATTAATATATTTATCATATACAAATTTTGTTTTATACGATTAGTTTTATAAAATTAATAGGAAAACGAAATTATTTTTGTTAAAAACGGGATTTTTATACTGTAAGCACCATTTATTTTTTTTCAGTTCTGTGGATATCGTGTAGTGAGTAGAAGTGTTTTTAAGTTTTATTGTAGACTTGTGAAGTTGTGAATAGTAACTAATATAATTTGTTAACTATGTAGTGAACTATCGTTAGTTAATTATTCGATTTATTATTATCGAATAATTAACTAATTTACTGGAACACTGAAAGAAATTGTGCGGAGATATTTACACATTTTGCTGTGTAAACCCAAATTGGTAATTATTACCAATAATGTCTTAATAAAGTACGAGCCTGGTAATTTGTAGTGCAATATTTACCGTGCATTTTTAAATATTAAAATTTTTGCTGAGCAGCGTCTTATGACAAGTTAGATTCATGCAAATCATTAAATTCTACCCTATTTTGCAATTTTTTCTCCAAATTTTATTTAAAATTTCAAACAAAAATTAGTCTTAAAGTAAATTTAAACCAGTACACAAATTGCCACAAAAATGCGTATTCGTCTAGTTTCCGGATTTGTTGGGAAAATGGTAATTATTTCAAAATAAAATAAAATATAAATTATTTTTATTTTTATCGTTCATTAGGAGTTTTTTTAACCTTACTTCACGTTGCATAAAATCTCCGCTGTAACTTTGAGGATTAATAAATAAAAGTGCTGAAACGATATATGGTAAACACAAATTAAATTTGCAAAACTTTATGTGCATTAACTTCTGTTTGTTGCTTTCTTGTTTAAATTCCAGAATTTTATAAAGCAATTTTAGAGGACTGGACGAACTCAGTTCCCTGAACATTAATGCTTACATATAAGCAGAGAACTTAATTATTAGCAACATTATAACAATTCAATATCTTTCAAGGCAGTAAAGGAAAAATATATTTGATCAAAATTTACAAGTAAGTTTATTGTCAATCCGGAGACGTAATTAATTATCACCTTTATTTTAAGAAAAATCGATTGCCTTTTGTGAAAGTGAATAAAAAAAAATTTATTATAAAAAAAGTGTTTCATTAAAATTGGTTTTTAATAAATATGTTAAATATTAAATTCTGTCTCCTCAAACTCTCCTCAAGTTTCGAGTGTTTGCTTCTATGGAGAGTAAATATTTATGCGCTGCAATTTACTAGATCCGCAAATTTTAAAATGCATTGTAAACCATTAACCTTGCTGTCATTATTTACCATCCGCTCGTTCTTGATTTGCTAAAATCGCAGTAAATACAAAGCGCTTGTATGGCTCAATTTTTAATCAGTCTTCATTAAATATTACTCCGTTTTTTTGGGAATATCACCGATTATTTTTTTCGGTGGAGGTATTGTTCCTTTTACTATATAAAACATTTCTTAAACTATTTGGTTTCAAAGAAATATTTGACTTATAACCAAATAAATGAAAGGATTAAATGTTTTATATTTGAGTACAAATCGAAAAAATTATTCCGACTGGTTTAGTCGCTAAGGTTTCATTAACTTTCTCAGCATCTCGATCGTGGTGCTTGATCAACCACTATCCATTTATTTTTGGAGATATGAATTTTGAAGATCTGCATTCGAAGTGGCAAATAAAATAAAATAGTGGCATTAAAAATAATAGACATAATTTTTGCAAAAATAGTCACCGTTTCATCTGTAAATAATTTACGAAAATTGATAACGGATGTTATTTGTCGGCTATAGTGTCTGAATTTAAGGTAGACCTAAACATCATATTTTAACACACTATCCCAGTATAATATTGAAAATGGGTCCTTAGCTTAAATGTCATCTATCCGTTATGAGTTATTTCACCAATATTTTAAAATTTTAAATAAAAATCAAAGGAATTTTAAAAATGTTTAAAGAAGCTTAGCAATTCGTCAACAATAAAAATTTTCAACTCTTATATAAAATTTAAATCTAGAAGGAAAAGTGGAAAATGGGAAAAACACTTTATTTAGTAAACAATTTATTCAAGAAAATAATTTATCTGATAAATCGTTAAATATATCGTGTATTAATTATGATGCACACTATCGCCCTGGACTATTCTTCGCCTCACCAGAAAGTGATGACAACTACCATAACGAATTTTATGAAATAAAGTTTATAATTTTAGAGAATGAGGGTATAGCTATTGTAATTTTATCTCAAAAGAATTTAGCCACGTTTGACGAATTTCATAATGCATGTGAGATACAAGCTATGGCACAGTCAATACTAAATAAATTATATTTGAAACATTTTAAATTCAACAGAAGTTTCAGCAGAAATCAGCATGAAAATTCAGCAGAATATCTCCGCACTAGGAAAGCCACGACTAAATACCTTCGACAAAAAAAACGCGAACATATGAGACTATGCATCGAAAACATCAGCTTCCAAGCGGAACTAGGAAACTCAAGGGACTGTTTTGCCAACGCCAGGAATCTCACTAAAGACTTCCACCCAAGAAGTACAGCCATCAAAGACGGGAATGGAGAGTTGAGAACAAACGTGGCTGATGTTCTCTCAGTATGGCAAACCTACTTTCAAAATCTGCTAAATCGGAATGACGACGTGACCCCCATTAGAGCAATAGCTCCTCCAGGTGACGAGGTCTTTGTCGAATATCCCACAGTGGAGGAAGTAGACGCAGCTATTAGTCGATTGAAAAACGGAAAGGCACCCGGTCTCGATGGAATCCCCGCAGAATTGATTAAACTCGGAGGCGCTACTCTTGCAACAAGTCTATACGACCTCGTCGTCTGTATTTGGGACCAAGAAGAGCTGCCTGAGAATTGGAAGACCGCACTCATATGTCCGCTGCATAAAAAAGGCGACCGTCTCAAATGTGAAAACTATCGTGGCATAGCTTTATTGAACGCTGCTTACAAAGTGTTGGCTAATGTTGTACTTGCCAGACTCATCCCTTTCGCCGAAAACATCATTGGCGACTATCAATGTGGTTTTCGACCCAACCGATCAACCACGGACCAGTGTTTTACCATGAGGATGATCTTGGAAAAATGTTGGGAGTACAACATAACCATACATCAACTATATATAGACTTCCGGCAGGCATATGACAGTATAAACCGCGACAACCTATGGGCCGCGCTCATATGCCTAGGAATCCCAGAGAAACTCGTTTCGCTGTGTAAATTAACAACGTCTGGGTCTGTATGTAGAATCGTAATTGAAGGAACTGTGTCAGACTCCTTTGAAATAACATCTGGCGTTCGACAAGGTGATGCACTCGCGCCTTTGCTGTTCAATTTGGCGCTTGAGTACGTAGTGAGAAAAAGCAACATCGAAACTTCGCGCTGTATATTTAATAAATCCGGCCAAATTCTTGGATATGCAGATGATATCGTGCTTCTTGGCCGAAGACCAAGCGATATCAAAGACAGTTTCATACCGCTCGATCGCTGCGCAAGAAGACTTGGTTTGGAGGTGAACAGCAGTAAAACCAAATATCTAACAACACCCAGGAACATCTCTAGTGCAAATCTCGGAATTGGCGACCACAATTTTGATGGTGTCGAAAACTTTAAATACCTCGGGTCAGTTATAACATCACTGAATGAAATCCAGGCAGAAATAAAAGCCCGAATCGCTGCCGGACAACGAGTTTTCTACGCCCAATCAAGATTATTGCGTTCGAAACATCTATCGCAGTCGTGCAAGCTCGCACTTTATAAAGCACTAATAAGACCTGTGCTGACTTTCGGAAGTGAGAGCTGGACCATGACCTCTAACGATTGTAGATTGTTATCTACATTCGAAAGGAAGGTCATACGTTCAATTTTTGGTCCAATTAAAGTTGCGAACAACGAATATCGGATTCGTATGAATCACGAAATAAAGCAACTCCTCGGAGGCAGCGATATCATCGGATTCATTAAATCCAATCGAGTGAGATGGCTCGGCCACGTTGCAAGGTCCCCACAACAACGGATGATATATAAAGTGTTTCACCAACAACCAGCCGGAGTACGTCGTAGAGGAAGACCCCGACTACGCTGGCGTGACGACATTGAACAAGATCTGCAAGCATTAGGATGTCGAAACTGGAGGACGAGAGCAATGGATCGGGATGGATGGAGGGCCATTGTGCGGGCGGCGAAATCCCTTCATGGGATGTGAAAGCCAGAGAGAGAGAGAGAGAAGTTTCAACACTGCCGTGTCACGAAAAAGAAACAAAACATATATTATATTAAAAGTATCGTATAAATTACTTTACACTTAATTTAATTCTAGCTCTTGTATACTTTTGTAAGTAACACATGGGCTGAAAAGTCCCGGGCCTAACAAAGAAAACACGTTTTTTTGTTCAAAATTGGCTTTATTCAACAACGTAATCTCCATCAAGAGCAAGACAATCATTCCAGCGCCGCTCTAACATTTCAATACCACTTTTGTAGAACAGATTATCTTTTGCCTCAAAATAGGCCTCAGTTTCAGCGACCTCTTTATTCAAGCAGAATTTCTTACCGGAGAGCATTTTTTTGAGGTCTGCGAACAGCCAGTAGTCGCTGGGAGCCAAATCTGGCGAACGCGGTGGATGTGGGAGCAATTCGAAGTTCAATTAATGTAGTTTTGCCATTGTTTTAATTGACTTGTGACGAAATTGTTTTTGATCCATTGTTTTGAAACTAACAAAAGTAGCGTTCCGAATATAATGAATAGAATATAATGAAATTTTGACAGCTGTTTTTTGAAGGTTATTACCAACTGAACAAAAAAAAATTGAACATAAAAAAACGTGTTTTCTTTGTTAGGCCGGGACTTTTCAGTCCATGTGTTAAAATTAAAAAATCATAACACTTAAAAAATAATATGGTTTTAACAAATATATCGACTTTATAAAATAATCTAAAACTGTTTATTTATGTGACAAAAATGTATCTTAAATTTCATCAATATTGAAAACTGAGTTCAATTCTAACATATAGAATTTTCGAAAATTCTATACTAAAGCAACTAATTTTTATACGAGAATCAGATTGACATTTTCTATAAATAATTTATATAAATTTAATACTAATCCCTTATAAACAAAAATTAACATTTAATGGATAAACTTTATATTTTGAACTATATACAGATATTTATACGTTGGAGTATCAAATTTATACAAGTGACCTATAAAAATATTTATATGGAGTAATATACATTTTATACAAGATTTTATAACATTTGTTTATAAGTTAAACTAATATAAAATCTATAAAAAATTCGTACGGAATTATATTTATATTATCATCGTATTAATTTTATACGAAAATTTTTTAGTGTGTACATGTGACGTAGTTTGCGTAGTTGTTATATGGTTCTAGCTGGATTTATCACGTTTTGGATGAAATTATCAGGTTCCGGCTGATAAAGCATAATATAGCGTACAATGGCATACTGTATAGAATTATAAGGTTCCACCGAAATGATTCTTCTTCAGGCTTTTCAAGAGCCGAAAGACTGAAATGGTGACGATTTGGAAGATCGGCCGGCTTCAATCCTTGCATGAGTTTAATTTTGTATGCTTTTAAACCAAGATCCTTACGTAAAATACGCCAGGTTGTTGCATATGACAAGCCAATCTGTTGAGAACGGGGCCGAATCGATTCATCACGGTCACCGCGTACACTCTCAGCTACCGCCTCTATATTTTTTCCACTACGTGATGAATGTGGTCTTTTTGGTTGCGTATTATCCACTAATGAAAATTGGGTTTTACATTTTTCTATGGTATAGCGAATTGTGCGTTCGGTAGGCCGATTATGCGAACCATAAGTTGCTCTAAGCGCACGAAACACTTTCCTCGTAGAACGCCGATTTACGCTGAATAATTTGTAAACGGTGTGCCGTGCTAAGTCTTTCCATGATGAAATGTCAAACAATATACTGAACAAAAATACCATAACTGTTTGATACAATTCACACGCGATCTGTCATAAAATCCATACTGAAAACAGTAACCCTAAATGAGTCACCAGTTAGCTTCAAGAATGAAAGATGATCGATTGCCTATACAGCTTTTCCATCTCTTAGGAACAACGGACTATCAATGCAGGCCTATCATAGAGTAGAAATACCTTTCCGTTTTCATGTACTCGATACATGTGCTAATTAACTTGCATGCAAAAGTTAACAGACTTGCATAGGAGGAAAGTCTCGAAAACGTTCCAATCGAGGAAGTTTTATGTGCTTTATTGGAGCGACCTTTCTTGTAGCGTATACAATATTAACCGATATTTCGCCGATTTTGTTGAGAACTCATAAATAAATAACACAACCATATGCAGCTTCCGAAACATCACAGAATGCGTGTAATTGAACTTCCTTCAAATCCTTTTTTCAGAGGATCATACAGTTTGAAAGCAGTTAAGAGTACTTTTCATTTGGTCCAAGTTATTCTGTTGTCATTTTGTTGCACCTTAAACGAAAATGTACACAGAATTCCAAATAATTCCTAATGTGTTTATCGATACGTCGTTTTCAGTAAATTTTCGGATATTTTATATGTGGTTCTTTAACCTGTCCAGAAACTCGGGTGAGTTCAATTTTCATTTGCGTAAACTAAAACCACTTTTTCTTAGGATTTCAACAATTATATGTTTTAGTCCCACTCCTTCTTCAATGGTTTTATATCCAGTGAGCAGCTCATCAATGTAGAAATGGCCTATAACAACATCTGCTGCGTTTGAATATCGGGATTGATGTTGTTCTTTGTAGAGATTTGACTGCTAGATACGGTGCACGATTGGGGCCTATTTGTTGGAACTCGTAAGCAGTTCTTACATGAACCGTCAAATACAACTCTAAGTTTTCTTATACTGCTACCGGTCTTGATGACTGCATGGGGTGGGAGATACAATCTAACACACAACAACTACAATTTTGGTACATAAGTCATGTGTCACAAAGCTTAATACTCGTTCATGAAAGCAATGTACGAGTCAAAAAATGATGGCATTTTTCAAATTTTTCTCCATATTGCGCGGAGTCTTTGATGAGCTGCTTGGAATAAACTACCTAAAGTTGTTCTTCCTTCCTTGAACGGTGGCTTGACATTAAACCAACCAAGGGTAGTTGACATATGATACTTTTTTGGCCGTCAATAAAATTTAGTAAGTTTAAAAATCTACCTGTGATGGTTCCGTGTATACCGCTTAAACAGCTTAATTTTTTGTTAACTTCTCAAAATGATTGCTATTTGCTGTCTGTTTCATGTGTATCTTACGATTTATGAATTTAAGAATAATGTAATACACGAAGCAGTTTATAAAGATATGAAAATCATGCTCACACACCATATACGAATGTGCTTATATCCGAAATAAGACATCTATTTTATTGGAACGAGACAGTATACTACTGAATTATCGCAATTATCGCGATTAAAAATTAATCGTTTATCACTCAACAAAATTATAATAAATTTCACACCTTATAGCAACACTTTTAACAAATATACAGCATTGAACATAATGTTAAAGTGTCTTAGTTCCCATGTACCAATCCGCACTCCCACTCAATTTGTACCAACAACAACAAAAAAAAGGAAAATCAATGAAACAAAATCCATTCATAACGATTTAATTTCCTTTATAATTCTTAATAAGATTTTCCTCTCGCATCCATACACATAACACACCCAGGCATACATTTTCCACACATATATTTTTCGATTTTCACTTAATGTGAACACCCTAGCTCCTCACACAGCATACAACGGCAACAATACGATGTTTTTTTCGTTTTGGTTAGATTTTCAATCAATAAAAATTTGTTATCCCATTAATTTGTATAAAAATGAAAATACAAGAATGGTATAATGTGAATCCAATACATACATACGATACAGCTGAGCAATAAAATTTCCACCTTTCAATATTTGATTAATTTTTAATTTCATTTTCCATGAAAAAACTGTAAAAATAATGAAATTACCACTTATTATTTTCACTTTAGCAGCAACATTTTGTTTCGCCTTTTTTCCAATATATTTATTTTTTTCCATCGTTTTACTCGTTTTGGAAAATTGAACTGTTTTTTTAGCTGGTGGTTGTTCCTTGTGCCAGAAAACGGAACGGGGTGGCACGCGAGAGAATACACGTAAAACGCAATAATAAAATCTTGTTAAGATGAGAAAATTCGTGTTTTTCTTAAAACAAGAATTTTCTTTCTTTTGTTTTGTTATATTTATTCTGCTGCTGCTGCTGTTGTTGTTGTTGATGTTAAGTAAAAATTAAATTAAATTCTCGTTTTAATTTTATTTTGATTAAAAACAACACAACAAAATAAAAGTTTGTGAGCTATTTACTTTATGTTTTAAGTTGTCATTTGTGTATTGTTATTCCAAATGACATTTTAATTTGACACATTTATGTTTAGCTGATTGCTGTTATCGGTATATTCTTATTATTTTGTTTAAGGAAACATATGTGTACGAGATTTAACAAATAACGTGTTTTTGGGTAAATTTGATGATGCGTGGAAGGCGTCGGTGATGTGTATTTGATTCTTAAAAATGAACGTGACTACTTCGCGGCACTTATGCATGTCTGTATGTGCAATGCTTTTACTGCCTAAATTAAAACGTTTTGACAAAATGCTTAACTGCGAGCCAAATACACTTCCACAAAACGTTCTATGGGATAGACTTTGTTTAAAAGAAAATAGAAAAATATATTTGATAAAAGTTAAAAGAAAGATTGTTTTAGAAAATAAACAAAAAAATGTTTTTCCAGTAACCGAGTCTCGCTTTGAAAATTTTACATGAAACTATCAGATCGGTATGAAGTTTCTGTCGAAATAACAACATATTCATACCTTGTTAAAGTTAGCCGAAAGTTGCCAGTCGAAAATTTAAAAAATGATAATGCAGATTGTGTCTTTGGTTTGATATATATTTGATAAAAGTTAAAAGAAAGATTGTTTTAGAAAATAAACAAAAAAATGTTTTTCCAGTAACCGAGTCTCGCTTTGATAATTTTACATGAAACTATCAGATCGGTATGAAGTTTCTGTCGAAATAACAACATATTCATACCTTGTTAAAGTTAGCCGAAAGTTGCCAGTCGAAAATTTAAAAAATGATAATGCAGATTGTGTCTTTGGTTTGATAGCCGAAAAGAAAAATTTCACAATATAATTATTTCAGCCGAAAGTTACCAGCCGATATTTAAGAAACATTATTTTTTCCTTCATTTTATTTACTACTTAAAGTTGATATTAAAATAAAAGTTTTAGTTTATGATATGTTATGTCTACTCCAGCCCAAATGTGCAGAAATTCTGATGGGAATACAGGGGGTGTAATTTGACAATATTTCAATAGTTCAATTTCTGAAAAATTCATTGAATGGCCCGGTGCTTTTGTTTAGTCGACATCAATGCGAGTTAAGGTTAAACAAGAGCGCCGGGCCATTCAAAGAATTTTTCACAAATTGAACTATGGAAATCTTGTCAAATTACACGCCCATATCCTCATCAGATTTTGTTCAAAATTGGACTGTTGTTATCAGGCATTAGGGCCTATCAAATGGTCATAGTGGCAACAATGCGAATTAAGGTTAAACAAGAGCACCAGGCCATTCAATGAATTTTTCATAAATTAAACTATGGAAATTTTGTCAAATTGGATCCCCGTATATCCATCAGAATTTCGTTAACCGGTTTCATTAACCGGTTAATTTCGTTTTGCATACGGGGGGGGGGCAATTTCGCTAATTCAATATGTTTCCACAGTTAGGTCTAAGTTGACCAGCATGATGGCCTATCAAGTGACCACAGTGGCATCAATGACAAGGCATGCTAGCCTAGAACGACAAGCCATTCAATGCATTTTCGATATATTCAATTAGCGAAATTTTGATAAATTACACCTCTGTATCACCTTCAGAATCACTACATAATTAGGCCGAAGTTGACCAACAATTATGACATATCAAATGGCTATAGTGGCATCCCCACCTTAGTTTGAGCAATGTTAACAATATTGCTTTTCAAATTATAATTGATTAATCTAAACATTTGTATTTCTCACTTATAAGCAACATTAATTCTCGCAAACATATTAGAATGAATCGCCAAATTTAAGACCTCCTGCTCCCTCGTAACGCGCTGGTTATAAACCCTTGACCAATCACTTACATTTGTAGTTTAATATTTTTGAACGAAACGACAAGTGTGAATAATAAACTTCGCTTCGAATAATAAACACTCCGTTAGAGATAACGGAATTTATACCCCAGGTGGTACGTCAACTGCACAGTTGGTCAATCCACCCTCACACGAGGTAGGCTCAACGGATTTTGCGATGAGCCAACCGTTGTGAAACTCATTCATACCAAGCACAAGAATCTCTAGATCACCACCTAGACAAATGCATCCCGCTACTCAGCAGGAGAACGAAAATGCTGAACGCAGGGACGTGAACGAAGAAAACCACCACGATGTCGCTAGATAAAACGCTGATTTAAAGAAATCGTCAGAAAATTTAATGCATATCAATGGACAGCCATTGAAAGAAGTCCAACAGCTTAAAGAAGAAATTGCTGTAATCAAAAATGAGAATCAAGCCAAAGAAAATACTATAGGGGCCTATGAAACAGATGATGATGAATTAGCGTATGAAACGAGTTTTTTGCGAAAGCAAATTAAAACTAAACGTCAAAACAACAAAAGGAAAGCAAAATCTTCACCTGAGGTGGAACAATCAACAAAGAGCATCAGAAAACCACAATCCCAACGACCTCAACAGTCATCTACGGACGTATCACTGATGAAATAAGAACGTATCACTGATACCGTAAGAGAGACTACTGCCAAGGGAAAATGAAGGAAAAAACCAATACATAAAGAGATATTACCTCCCCCCATTACCATATTTAATGTTGTGAATACGAAACAATTAAAAAAATAGTGAATCAAGTTCTAAACGATAATTATAAAGTCACTCTACTGAATAATAACGTTTGGAAGGAAAGTGATTGCACTTGACCCAGAATGTTATCAAATGCAATCACCGCTCAAAACATTGAATGGTTCACAATGAAAACAAAGCTGAGCTACCAATTAAAGTCATGGCTGGAGGGCTATATCATACATATCCATCACAGATCATTGTGGGCCAATCTGAAAGTAAATCGTTTACTAAGGTTAAAACCGGGTTTATGGCGGAATTTTCAATCAGTTTGCCATAGGGTTTTCGAAAAATAATTGAATTTACCGAAAAATTGACTAAAAATTGACTTTAACCTTAAGTTTGGCACACAGCCTTAATATAGCAAAGGTCTCTGGGGCATTACTCCTGGTAATTCCCTGGAAATAGGGAAGTGGGGAAAGAATTTACATATAATTTTAATAATTTTTTCTGACATACTAAGGTAAAAAGTTAGTAGCAATTGTTTTGAAAACAAAATAAAATTGGGAATAACTTTCCCTGATAATTTCGCTATGGAAAAATTATTCCCAATTTACAAATATTTACAATACATCAAACTTTTTTTCTCAGTAGGCCAGAAAAAACTGATATATAGATAACAGCTATTTAAAATCTTTCCCCAGTTCCCTATTCCCGGGGAATTTCCAGAATAGTGCCACTGAATACTTTAAAATACAAAAATTCCCAACCCCAGAAAAGAAATATAAACTTGAGAGAACTAAGTGTACTCGTAGTATTCTAGAATACTGTGAAAACGAACAAATTTCAAATCAAATTTTTTCGTTATTCTGGTAGATAGTAAGATATTTATTTTACATCGAGATATTGCCAAGACATTTGGAAATGTTCGTTTCGAACTAAGGAGAATTATTGGAAATACTTTGAAGTTGAACTTATAATAAAAGTATAATCACAATGCCTAGCGCTTTATTATGTTTCGCTACGCATTTTATAACCCTTTCGTACCCGGGAACTTGATTGTATATGACGCATACGTGTGATTTCTATATTAAATGTTGGGTTATTCGGGGTAATGCCCAGACTAGACTTCAAAGATTTTAGGTATAAGTTGGTTTCTACAAGTTTCTTATTTACAAACAATAGCTTACATTGATTGCGGTTTAATGTGACATTGAAGGCGCTTTCACGGTTGCATTCATTATTTCAGTTGTTCATTCCGCGTTTAATCAATTTTGTTTTTATGATTTCATCGTTGACGAGAAACTGTCGGAACGATTTTGCTACCATTTCGTTCGCAATTATTGAATTATTTGACAAATTTCCTACCCGTATACAAAATAAAATGCGAAAATTTTGTTTCATTTTTCAAATTTCACTGAAAGAAAATGAAACAAAATTTTTTCTTGAAAGATTGCTACTAGCTCTTTTTTACTGATATTGTGCTGTCTGTTTCGCACATTGTTCATTCTGACAAAAAACTAAAGTTAATCTAACTTGATGGAAAAAATAACGTCATTTGTGACGTTTATGGATTGGTTTAAAATATATTTGTTATGACAGATTGTCAGAACGAATGGAACCGTGAAAGCGCCTTAAGAGGCAAGCATTATGAAAAAAAGATTAATTTGTTAAGAAAATACGCCTACTAATGATAAATAATTTCAATGTGATAATTTAAGATAATGCACTTTCCATTCATTTTCAGGACTGGCCCAAAAATATTAGAGTGTAGTTTTGAGTTATTTTTTTTATACATACATATTTCATAGAGCAGCCTTTGAAGAATATCAGAGATTAACACCTAAACCCCAAAAATTATCTGAAACACATTTTTGTTACGAGTTCTTTTAAAAGATTTGTTATAAGCAAATACTGTTTCCGAATGCAGAAGGACTATTGCGCTTATTGAAACTAAATGAAATTACTTTACAACCACACTTATTGTCTTGCAGAATTCAAAACGGCTTAACCAGCTAAACTAATTAAATCGCGAGATTTAACAAAACCTTAATTTATCTGAAAAGATACTGATCCTAGTAAAAAATATTTTGACTTGGGTCACGAATTCAAATCGAATGCTTATTATTACAATTGTAACAGGACATTACCCTCCGGTTCATTACCCCCAGCTATTATCCCCCGGTCGTTACACCCTATCATTACGCCCGGTCATTTTACCTCCCTCATTCCTCCCGATTTACAAGAGTGTACAGCAAAAATCCGCAGGAGATCAAGTGAATAATTCAATTCACAGGAATAGTAACAGGTGGCGGACGCAATAAAATCTTAAATGCAAGCATGTCTGTGAAGTTAGCCCTAAACGATCCCGCAATCGCGTTTTTGCGGCAACACTAAAATAAAACTATCACGATATTTTTCAATGCCATCCCGAAAAAATATTTATATCACGATATTTTTGAATGTCAATTTTTGAAAACAAAAAAAACGTGTATGATATCAAAAAAAACATGAAATGATATATAAAGTTAATAATATAGGAAAATTAAGTACACGAGTAGGAAAACACAAAATAAACCAAAATAATAATACAAGTGGCAAAAAGATTCTTTGACTTACAGCTCCGCCATAGTCATCTGAATTCGTAGTAGATGTCTATTACCAGAAACCGAAGTATATAGGTTTTGTTGTTCAGGGGTTGGCCTGTTTAAATAATAAGAGAAAAAAATGGACATCTTCTACTAATTCAGATGACTATATCGAAGCTCTAAATCAAAGAATTTTTTTACCACTTGTTGTGTAGACAGGCCAATTCCTTAACTTCAAAACCTATATAGTCCGGTTTCTGGTAATAGAAATCTTCTACGAATTCAGATGACTATAGAAAAGTTCTGAATGATAGAATTTTTTTGCCATTTGTTTTGTAGACAGGCCAATCCCTGAACTTCAAAACCTATTTAGTCCAGTTTCTGGAAATTGACATCTTCACGAATTCGTATCAGGGATGGATGGGTAGATTACATAAAGTAATCTACGTAGTTGTCGACACGTAATCTAACGCGTAGATTACATACCGATTTTTTGGTTTCCAGACGCCGACAACGTAGACAAAATAGACAACCTAGTAAATGATATTAAAAACTAAATTTTCAAACTATTTTACGTTAATCGCACTATTAAATTCGTGAATAATTACTTAAATCTATTTCTTACTTTAACAAGCATTTTATAAATTAAAAATAAATTTAAAATCTCTGAACTAGAGACATCTATCTAAAACTGTTGAATATTCCAAATATTTCAATAGATTATATGCTTTGCGCGCCATCTTTTATGAAATAGATATATATCGCGATGCAAGATTTCCACCATGACAGTGTACAATTTAAGTCATTTTGACAGAAAAAATAATAACAAATTCGGCCTCATTGTTTGAGTTTATTTTAGTTGAAGAATTGCCACGCAGCAATGTTAACATTTTCCCAGAATATGTTTTTAAAAAAAGTTGACAGATTGGTCGATAATTTTGAAAGTAACACCACATTTGAATTCGATGTGAGGTACTCTAGCTGCAATACTGGTAAGCATTTATTGCCATCCACATACGCATTTTGTATTTATAGATTATTTTTAATACATTTTTGGCAGTACAATTTTTTTGTATAAACCATACGTGTCATGCGACTACTACTGAGCAGTGAGCACTCGCATTTGAATATTTTAATTCCGTATATTTGAAAAATATCGTTTAATAATACCAAACTGCGATATTGCATGACAATGTGAAATCTTATTTTTCCATAATTATGCTCCAGTTTTGTTCGCGGTGCTCTAAGCGTTCAGAGTACTTTGTCAATATACAGCATAGACCTGGATCCTTTTCTAGAAGCATTTTCTGGCAATCACTTAAATAGATTTATAAGTTCCGTTATTTTATAACAACCAATTTTATTTGATATCCTGATTTATTTTAATATAAACAATAAACATTTAAAAAATTAATCATATACGTACTAACCAACCACTGGTACTAATTGTATCCCAATTTAAACACAGTACTGTTTCCTTGTGCGCAACTAACTGGCAATCGGGCAGTCATTCCAACAATTTAACTTAGCTATTTTTGCGCCAAAAACAATCTGGGTTCTTGAATCTCAGCATGTGGATTATTCGGTTTCGGTTGAGCAAAATTTAATTGTGAACACGTTGCTTGATATCAAGGAACATCCTCAATTTCAATAAAATGATCTCATCGATTATACGTTCATGGTTTCGTAATTCTAACACTTGAATTAATCCTTGCAATACGGTTGGCCAAAATGTGACATAGTTCGGAGTAAACATTAACGGCGAATCGCACAAAATTTGTGTCAGCAATTCCAAAAGCTACAACCTTTTTATATGAATTTGCTGAAACATTTGTTTTCAAACGAGTTACGTCATACAACGACAACAGAGACAACAACATCAAGTCCGTGTGTGAATTCACCAACTGCAATAAAATTTATAAACTACACAACTGCGAGGTACAGAAATGCAAGACTTGCTGTTCACATGCATTAATAGTAACACGCATCCCAAGAACTTTATTTTAAACCTTTTTCTTTTGGTTTTGTTATCGATAAAAACCGATTTTATATTATGTATTATAAATTTTTAATCTGTCAATATTTTGACATTACGTGCACTGTTAAATTAATATTTTTTTAAATTTCTTGAAATTTAATAACAGATGTCACTAAAATTAAATTTATAACTAGTGTCTTTTATTTATTAATTTAAACGAATAATTAATCTTATTCGAAGTTACTACAATAAAGCAAAATTATAAAAATTAAATAAAACGTCATCATAAATCATAAATTAACTATTCATTCGCCGCGAAGTGATGAATAGCAGAAGCTTAAAAATTTCATAAGTTCAAAATCAAGCATGAATGATAACTCAAATTTTATTCAAATTCGCAAATTTAATTTGACCTTTTTCAAACAATTGTCAAACAATTTATTATCGATAGTGGATAATTTATAAATTTATTACGCAATTTATGACACAAATATTATAGACACAGTATGTTTTAATGTTTCATAAATACAGTGGCAGCTATCAATCAGTAGTACAGGCAATTTATGCTGAGTTATATTATAAGTTTCGATAGATGGCGTAAATTAATTTATCAAGTAGTTGAGGACGTTATCGACCAGTTGTAGACGTTGTCGATGAGTAGTCGACGTTTTCGACGAGTGGTCGACGAAATCATGTAAAAGTAGTAGTCGATGCGTAATCGCCCATCCCTGATTCAAATGACTATAGCGAAGCTCTAAATCATAGAATTGTTTTGTCACTTGTTGTGTAGACAGGCCAATTCCGGAACTTCAAAACCTATATAGTCCGGTTTCCGGTAATGGACATCTTCTACGAATTCAGATGACTATAGCGAAGCTCTAAATCATAGAATTTTTTTGCCACTTGTTGCATAAACAGGCCAATCCCTGAACTTCAAAACCTATATAGTCCTGTTTCTGGTATGGACATCTTCTACAAATTTAGATGACTATGCGAAGCTCATAGAATTTTTTTGACACTTGTTGTATAAACAGGCCAATCCCTGACCTACAATACTTTGAAGTACACAGTAATTTATATTTATAAGTTTATTTATTAAATATTATTAAACTGGAATATTGACAATTTTTAGAAGATACCAAATTTTTGTGACTTTGTTGTTGTTTACAAATTTAATTCTTACTTATTATATCAATAAATCCACTCGTTTAAATATAAATTTTATAATTTTTATTTTGCTACATATAGCGAATCACTCACTATAGTGATTAGCTATATATAGCGAGAGTTAAAATATGTCAATCGGGTTTTATTTATAATGGCCGCTATTTCGTGTATTATTTTTCATAATAATTTTTCTTACTATCGTTATATTTGTATATCGTGATAGTTGTATTTTCATTATAATTTCTTAAACATATAATGGTGTTGCCATACTTAACTATAATCATTTTCTGGGATGACTTTACGGGATAACTTCACAAAGGTAATGCAAGCCATCAAATGAAAATTTTACCAGTCGAAGTCGAGATCACCGAAAAGGTACAGACCTCTAGATGGTTGAGAAGAACATAAGAATAACTATATGATGCGTGATTTGTTTGTCTCATAAATTGATTAATATTAATTAATGAGAATAAATTGATTAATATTAATTAAAAGCAAAATAAAAATATCGATAATCAAAAATATCAAAAAGAAATAAATAAAAAGTGGAGCTGTGGTGAATAATGACAGTGTGCAGTGTATCTGAGAGAATTTAGTGATTTCTTGCGCAACAAATTGCAACTGGAATTATTGAACGAAGCAAAACAAAAATAAAAGAGTGGAAAGTAATGGAACAGACAAGGGCTTAAATAGATCGACTAAAAGTTTTTTGCCGAAGTCTGTGCAAAAGTGATAAAGGAATTAACAGTTAGGACAAAATAGAGAATAATGTGACTGTGTGGTGAAAACCAGAAAATTATAACCAGCCCGCGAATCAACATTTGAAGAATCGCATTGTGACTTTGGGTGATCGCAAGAAGACCTGTTCTGTCATTTTCTGTTATTTTCTCAATCCGGAAATTCGTTTGTTTCGATCGTTCTTTAAGCATTAACATTTTTTAACTTTATTTGCTTTGTATGTTCTTTTCCTAAGAAACTACCGTTATAGTGAGTATGGCGCGTTTCATTATGGGGTGCATAATTTATGGTCTTCAAGTTTCTTCAAATTTATAAAACCTCAATGCAAGCGTGTATTTAGGGTAGAGTGCATATCAACATATAAATAAGGATAAATTTGAAAAACCCCCTGACTTAGAAAAATTAAGTAAGTCGATTACAAACAACAGGAAGATACGGGCTCCCCACTGAACCATTTGCTTGCCTATCGAGATCGTAAATTTTATAAAATTAAAAAAATCCTCATTTACTACTAAAATAATTGGAAAAGTTGGTCATTAAAAATAAAGTTAAAAGGGTTTTATTTGACATATGTACCATTTTTTAAGAAAACAAAAGATAATTCGTTTAATTTTCTCTACCTTAAATGCTAAATTTTTTTTTAAAAGACAGCTCCTCTAACTCACATTATAAACAAAGTGTTAGAAACAAAATGTACTAACTTATTTATTTTTATGAGTTGAAATTTTTTCTTCTTACCATAATAACCGCAACACACACACAGATACACATTTCCAACTTGTATAAATAATAATATGGATCACAAAAAAACAATGAAACGTGAGACAATAAAAGTCAACGGGATTTTATTTCTTGACATCCGGAAAATGTTAAAACCTGTAAAGTGTATAAGTATATATACACAGGCAAACTGGAAAACATATTAGGATGAAAGGAGTAAAACCGCATCTCAAAAGATTTAACATTTCTTCGTGTATTAAAAGCGATGTTCTGTTGGGTTACAAAAACACAAAAGATAATTTTAACTTTTTTTTCCTGTTATTTTCATTCATCCTTAACGTAAATTGTCTTAAGTACACGTTTCATTTTACATTTCGAGATTATTTTACCTTTTTTGTTGAAAATAAAAATATAATAATAAATATTTTATTCGAGTTGATTATAGAAAACAACATTTTGGTTTAGGGAGGTTGAGTGTAGGTGGATTGAATTGAGGGAATATAAAAAATGTGATACTCGCACGCGCGTTCAACAGTTTTCTGTTACATTTAAGCCTCAAATTTCACTTGCCTATGATAAACAAATTTATTGTACGGATGTTTACCGTAATTTTTTAAAACAAATTAATACTTTTTATTTCTATCTTTAAGAGAGTGTTTTCAGATTCAAAATTCAAAGTAGGAGTATACGATGTTCATTTGCAAAATAATGAGGCTGCATCACAACCAAAATTTATTTGGGATTAATTAAAATACCGTTTAATATTGAGATATATCACTCCAAAATATTTTAAACCAAACAAAAAAAAAAAAATAGAAAAAATATTTTGATTTTTAACGGTGCGTTTACGACCCACTCTTGGACGAACATTAGCAGAAAAGAATTTTATCAAGCCATAATTCTCACGGTATAAAGATAGAAATTAAATATTTAGTGTAAAACTAATTATTGCAGAACAACAAAAATGACGATATAGCTTTTCAAATATTGACAATAAGCGGAAATCCTCTATGAAACCTTCTTTTACCAAATTTTACAAGGACTTTCAATTCATCAATATTTTAAAGCAGATAATACATTTGAGCTGTAGAAAGAACACGGACCGTCAGCGATAGATCGAATGGTAAATCTGCAAAAAATGTCAAGTTTCAAACAGTTTATGATTGGTTTGTATTATTTTACTTTGCAAAACAACGTTAACTTAATAAAAAATAAGGGGATCTTATCTGTATCAGTTTTGATTTTTCGCAACCATTATTAGCATCAGTCGATAAATCCAGAAACATATTGATTGGACGATTTAAGATTTTATTGTTTTGAGCTACACCTAAAACTGTTTTATTATATTTTATGTTTTATTAATTTTATTATTTTTATAGTCATGTCTTTTAGCGGGATGCTCACAAATATGCGCATCCCACACGATCCCGCATATTATTGGACTTTAATCGAAATAAATTTGATATGAAAAAAATCTAAACCGAAAAACTGTTCGCTCGCTTAGAATTCAAGGAAAGAGTGAAAGGACGTGCGTACTGTGTATGTGTGTCAATAAATTCAGACTTTATTTTCTTCGGCAATTTTAATCCTCTTATATCAAATAAAAATTTTCTTTTCTTTTCTTACCATGCATGTTTACTTCTAAAACCTTCTAAAAGGATAAAATACAAAAAAATTATTGAATTTTTATTGTTACAAATGAAAATTCCATTTTTCTTGCTGACATTTTTATTATTTTTTATGTTTTGATGTTATTGTACAATGTGTACGATACTTGGTGATGGTACTGGCTGCTGCTCCATATAAACTCGTACGAGCACAATACACTGTGCCATTGTTGGGTATTCGATTTTCTTGACAGGAAAATTGAAAATACGTTGTAATATTGGATATTACAAAAAAAATTATACAATGGCTGTCATTGGGCTCGCGTGATAACAGAACAATATATAATATGTTGTTGATGTCCTTGCTGTTTGTGCCGTCGTGTGTATCGTGTTTTCAAAGGATTTTGTTTACAAAAAAAAATAAAAAAAATTCTAGTGTACCTTCAGGAATTGAAAATGAACTTTTATTATATTACTCGTACATAAAATAGAACACAACTAGGTATACGCGCTATATAGATGGAGATAATGACAGGGGCTAATGGGGTATAATGCTTATAGTTTACAATGGTTTATTATTGTAATTTAAAGATTTATTTTGTTCATTCAATTGTTCTTGTATCAGATCGAAAATAAAATGATTTTCGTAATGGGTTTTGTACTACATAGCTTGGGATTATTATTAAAAGTTCTTTATAGGTAAGTATAATTATATTAACTATCAGTAATTAGTTATATGGAATTACGGGCTTCGTCCGTAAAAGGTACTCACCTTTGATCCTTATTAAATTTATCGGTTATAGCATTCAGCCTCAACCAAGCGTTGGAGTTAGTGTAAATATTTTCCGTAAATGTTGATAGGTCCCACCAATAATTTTGTAATCTATTCTATATATATATATATATATATATATATATATATATATATATATATATATATATATATATATATATATATATATATATATATATATATATATATATATATATATATATATATATATATATATATATATATATATATATATATATATATATATATATATATATATATATATATATATATATATATATATATATATATATATATATATATATATATATATATATATATATATATATATATATATATATATATATAATATATATATATATATATATATATATATTATATATATATATATATATATATATATATATATATATATATATATATAATATATATATATATATATATATTATATATATATATATATATATATATATATATATATATATATATATATATATATATATATATATATATATATATATATATATTATATATATATATATATATATATATATATAATATATATATATATATATATATATATATATATATATATTATATATATATATATATATATATATATATATATATATATATATATATATATATATATATATATATATATATTATATATATATATATAATATATATATATATATATATATATATATATATATATATATAATATATATATATATATATATATATTATATATATATATATATATATATATATATATATATATATATATATATATTATATATATATATATATATATATATATATATATATATATATATATATATATATATATATATTATATATATATATATATATATATATATATATATATATATATATTATATATATATATATATATAATATATATATATATATATATATATATTATATATATATATATATATATATATATATATATATATATATATATATATATATATATATATATATATATATATACATATACATATATATATATATATATATATATATA